>MCJB01050240.1:0-35334 GCA_002018475.1 Nicotiana obtusifolia
GAGTAAAGTTGGGTCCGAGTATAAGGTGGGCCGGGCTACCCCGGTCCGGATTCAACAAGTCGGTGGCCCGGGCCACCCCGAGTCCGAATTCGACAAGTCGGCCGCACAGGTTGAAGCGGCCGAAATGGGACAACCGATGTGGTCGGCCATGGGAGGCCTCGTAACAAAGAATCGGCTTCGGACCGTATATCTCGCCAATCCCGAATATCTCGCCAGGAGCAATTTCCTCAACTGTTATAGCCGTTATGCTATCATCGTGGGATATTCAATCCCGTAATTAATGGGATTTGCCTTGTAATCAGTCTTTTACTTTATTTAGGACTCTTTCATTTACCTATAAGAAGGGCATTGACCCCCCATTGTAAAGGACACACATTTTCAGCGAGAAAACAATATACTCCTACTATTAACAGTTACTATCATCATTTTTCAGCAAGACATTTCTCTATTCCTCATAGTTCATTTTCAACAATTGGATACTTGTGGTTTGGTTATTCTCTTTTGCTCAGTATATCTTAATTATCTACGTCATTATCTTTATATTGTATCAAATTGATTCACGGATCCTTAGCATGACGAACAAATTTAATTGTTATCCGGTTTTAAGGGTAAACAAACACTATAATTGTACATTATATATTCATGAATAAATAACATGAATATATACATTATATAACTTCCTATATATAGTTGAAATACTAATGATTTGTCTATACTTAAGCGTGATTGTGAATAACCTCATTAGATTTATCAATTAATTATTTTCTAATACACAAATGATAATTTTAGTATTCAAATTGAATAGATTAGTTTCAAGTATTAATCAATTTCATTATTAATACTTATTTTATACTAAGTGTTTTATCTCCTAATGGTTTTTAATCTTCTAGAGATGCTTCTTTAATCACTGACCTACCTTAAAATTTTACATTATACTTTTCCTTTTTTTTTTTTTAGGATACGCAAATTTTAACAATATGTTTTTTTTTTTTAATTAAATCCACTTGGCAGCATGCCTAGCGTTAATTTTCATATATATAACATAAAGTACAGAAGTGAAGGGGGACATAAACTTTACCTCCTGATAGAAAAGATGTACACTCTTGGTCATCCAAACTTGACGACCAAGTATGCCTTAATAGCTATGATGGGTTAGACCTATGATGATGTAATGATTGTCTATCTTATAATATCGATAGGCAATCATATATACAAAAACAGTGTAAAGTAAATCTAGGTCAACTATACAAAAAAGTACATGTGTTCCTAAATCTACTAAGTGAATGATTTGAAATAGTATCCTCCCTGTACAATATGTAGTTGAAATAGCGATTTGTTACCTTATAAAAAATTTCAGTCTTTTCCTTTCTTTTTTTTTTTAAATGCAGAATTTTTTAACAATAGGTCGCCTGTAAGGTGAAGTTAAATTTTTTAAATTATTTCTTAAATAGCATATAATGAGAAAACTAACTTCAAGAAAAAAAAATTCAATCTTTTTATGGGTGCATTTGATACGAACCCATAAAATATATTTTCGGAGAAATATTTTTCAAGAAAATATTTTTTAGAAGAAACTGTCGCACTATCCAACAGGCTATGAAAATTTAAAAAATATTTTAATTAGACTATCAAGAAAAATACAAGCAAAGACAGTTGTTTTTTCCTTTTAAATGTAAAATATTCTTCAACAAAAATATTTATTAATGTTTGGCTGCTGGAATATAACTTACTTTCCTCTCCAACTCAAGTTGAAGCTATGCAATTCTACTCAATGGGAAGTTCACATTTTCCCAACTGTACCTTCATATTGTTTCCAATGCACAAAAAGATGACATTGAAGTAGTTCTACCTAACAAAAAAAAAAGAAAAAACAGAAAAGTTTCTTATCAAGACCATAACCAACTGGAGCATACTAATCTACTGTTAATTTCTTCACTTGCCAATGAACCAACAATATGTACTAGTACTTATGTGTTATGTTAAGTCTACAAGATCATTTACCAGCAAGGTAGCTAATATTATGTGAGAAACCATTAAGCTGATTCAGTCGATGTGGTCAGGTCGGTGCTGCAAGTACTAAGCCATGGTGGAGGCAGCATTCTAGTTTGCTCATACACGATCTGTAGCAAAGGAGGAATTACACTGTAAAGCGACGCCATCTCTTTCATGGCACCATTTCCCTTTCCTGTTTCTGTTGCATCACTCATCTCCCCTTCACTTACACCAGTAGACCAAATAGTGATCTTTGGTTGCAGTCCTCTGATAGCTTCTGCGTTATATTTGGCGATGTCTGTGTATATCCTTTCATTAATCATCAAGTAATCCCTCAACGCAATGTAATTTCCTCCCAGTGCTGACAACAACGTGCGTATGTAAATCCCTTGTGCTTCTGCAAAAGCCACAAGTCCTTCTGCCTCTTTCTTCTTGGCATAGAATGCAGCATCTGCAGCTTGTTTTTTCGCGTACGTTTCAGCGTCTGTTTCGATCCTTCGAGCCTCTGCTAACTTTTGTTTCTCATACAGTATTGCCTCAGCTGCTGTTTGCTTTTGGTAATACTCCGCATTTGCTTCTTGCACCTGAATTTTCACAAGCAATCAGCCACATTATGACAAAAAATCATGAATACTTAGAACACGAACCGTTATTCTATAGATCCGAATGTCATCTGATGAAGCCATTATTTGAATAGAACATCTAGAATATATTAACTCTGAACAGCCATGTTAAATGCTTATCACTAGAGAACAGCTTAATTATTTGAGGGTCTTACATCCATTGCCTTGGTCTATATAAATATGCCATTGAACAATCAAGTAAAGAGAATCAACTGATACCATCTGGATGGAAACATCAATATATAGTCCAAAAATTAAAGAAGAAAGAAAAACTTTTGACACATGCTAACAGTACCCTAAGGGGTCATTTGGTTACCGGATTAGGAAAAATTTGGAATTTACATTTATTCCCAGATCCCACTTGCGGGATTGTACTGGGTTTTTGTTCTTCTTGTTATTCATCCCATGTTTGGTTATTGGTATTAGCTAAAATTGATATAAATTTTATGCCAAGATCTTGGTATTATCTATCCCATATAGGATGCAGGATTATGATCGCAGGATATCGGATATCCTTGTTCCAAACTAAACGACCCCTTAGAACTTATGGCTTTAAACATGCCATGATATTTTTATGGCTATAAGATTATGTTAATAAGGATAACATGAGAAGTTTAAAGTTAAAAAGTTTCCAAATAGAGATAAGCACTATTCTTTTTTGAGCACACTAAAGAAGGAAAGAGTGCATATAAAATGAAACAGAAGGGATAACTGAAACACAAGTAGACTCACCTTAATCTCATATTCCACATTAGCCCTACTGAGGAACTGAGCCTTGAAATTCTCAGTCTTAGTCAAGGCATTCTTTCGCTCGACTTCTTGCTGTAACTCAGCCTCTCGTATTGCCACAGCTTTTTCAGCTACCACCTCTGCCATCTTTGCCTGCTGCGACCATGCTGCCTTCTTCGTTGCTAGTTTTGCATTTGCCTCAGATACTTCAGCTTCTTGCTGATTCTCAAAAATCTTGACTTCTGATCCTACCTTAATCTCCTCCATTTTACATTTACCTTTTCTTTGCGCAGTTATAACCTTCGTCTCAACATCAATCTTTGCAGCATTTTGAATTGTCAATCCTTCTCTCTGTTTGGATCCAATGTCGCCCTTCATTTTCGCTTCAGCTACTTCAACTTTTGCCCTGTTTGCTGCTTCCATTTGAGTTTTCTGGCCCAAATATGAAAAGTACTCGTGGCCTCTAACATCAACCAGTTGTTTAATGTTAGCATTATATATCAGAAGTCCAAATTGGTTAAGCTCCAGCTGAACCTTTTCAAAAACTTCGCGCTTGAAATCCTTTGTGCCTTTAAATACATCTTCCATCGACATTGAAGCAGCCAAGACACGTGTCTCTCCCTCAATGATGCCTTGAACAAGCTCTTTTACATCATGGGAATCGCGCTGATGAAGAGAAAGAAGCCTTGCGTATTTGACAAGGCTGCTGTGGTCATCAGCCGGGGGACCAATAGTGAAAACAGCAGGGAGTAGGAAAGATAGCTTCTCTGTGCTCATGGCATTGACTTCAAAGGTGTAATTTACAGGGGTAACATCAATTTTTTCGCATTTCTGAAATGGCCATACCATAGCCTTCTTTGCAATTTTCAACTCATCAATTCCTCTGCCAGTGATGACCAAAAACTCAGACGGCTTTGCCACATGGTACCACATTGTTCTGTTTCTTTGTTGTTGCACCTCCTGAAGAAATTTCTAAAAACAAAAGTAAACTGGTTATACACCAAAATAGAACTCAATCTAAGAATACACATGCATTGTAAGATGCATAAAGAAAAATTACAAATTGACAATCTCTGTTTCAAGTACAAAAAAGTCTCAAGCGGAAATACGGATTAACTGACAGCACGATTTGGTACTGAGCTTATTGTCCGTACTGTAGACTCAATACTGAAGTGCATTAATGCTCAATATGGGAATTAGGGTGTTATGACGGTGAACTCATCAGCTTATCAGTGACATTTCAACATCAATATTCTCATGAAGTTTCAATCCTGATTGGTCCATACCATGAAAGAAGCAAAGACATAAGGCTTTCTTTGGTCTGCCTATAATTGAGTTGACATTTGAGAATTAGGATATTAACCTTTTCGGACTTTACGCTCAAGGCACAGTTAATACATAAGTTGTAGCAATGAAAAGGAGTAGATGAAGAAATAATATTAAGTATATATGCAACGTAAGAAAGAATAACTCAAACATCAATTGTATGGTAAAAGGAATTCCCATTATTGAAGTAATGATGTCTTTCAACTGCAAACCATACAAAACTTCTACAGTTACTAGTTTCTAGTTCGATCTGTGATTAATTTTCTTATGTTAGATTCCTATTTCCAATTCCTAGTTATTTTTCTTTAACAATCAATATATCATTTTGCCAACTACATTTAACACCATTCCACTCAAGACAAAGCTTATGTCTGATCAGCTGTACACTTGATGCAAAGGAACCACTTAAGCACGGCACGGCACCAACCTGCTCTGCACCTACTTCATGTTTTTCTTTTTTTGATAACTTAGAGATTCGTCAGTAAAGGTTCAAAACTGGATAGATAATGGGTCCGCGCCTCTACTTTCTCCACTTAGACTTGTGTCTAAGGCACCAATCCGTGACATATGCCTACCCACACATCGTGTTTCGTTCTTATCACTAAACCAAAGGCCTATGAGTCACTTTCATGGTTTAAATGCAAAGAAGAGAACCAGGGAAATTTTATCAATTAGTTTATCAGTGACTCAAAGATGTTACAAGAGCCAAAAAGAGAGAAATCAAACCAAAAGAAGACAGCTTAACGATTACAGCTTTATGAGCCACAAAAGTACACGACTATTAGCCAGATCAGGGAAAATTTTCTACTATGTCAAAACCGCTGAAAACAGCTTTAATTCCAACATCTAATAGTCTTTAATTTCTAATTAATTAGCTGAAGCAGATACATCAATTAATCTACACATCACGAACACCACATACAATTAGAGTCTTATTTGATCACTACAATGGGGAAAACTCACCACCAAGGGATGTGGTGCGATGGCCCAGGGGTGAACAATTGTAGTTTAATGTTAGGGGTTTATTCAAACCCAGTAGCTTTTGCTTAAACTCTGCTTATACGTTAAAACATAAACAAAATACAAATAATTGGCTTTGAACACAGTCAATCAAATGGGTTGTGGTAGAATCCCAACATCAAAGCCATAAAGTTCAAATCCTGAATCCGCCAGATCCCTCCATGCTTAACCAGAGGTTCAAGTTTAAGCACAGAGAATGGAGAAATTCCTCATAGTTATGTTTAACCTTTAAATGATCCAATACCTGATGCGAAACTAGATTAGTTAGACCAGTGAGTTCCAGGATGAATAAACCAAAAAACAACTCAAAGAAGAGAAAGTTGAAAATACCTATAAGATTGAGCACAATTTATATAAATTACTTAACTTAGATGAACAAAATTCAAAGAAAGTAAAAGCAAGAAGACTGAGAAAATGACAATTTTTTGGCACATTACAACAGACCCAACGTAATACCACAAAACGTAATACCACAAGTGATGGTTTGAAGCAGGTAGTGTGTACACAGTCTTACCCCTACATTGCTACATTGCGCAGGCAGAGAGGTTATTCCCGATAGCCCGGCTCCGTCCAACAATAAGTTTTAGCAAAAAAGAAATTGAAAAAGAATTCTTAACCTTTTGTGGTTAATTAATGACTTGAGGCCCAGGAAACCAAAAGTGACAACCAAAATAGTGTTATCAAACAATAATTTCTCATAATTATTTTAGTATTAAACTATTTTACATGCAAAATCAGAACTACAACAGTCATTAAGAGCTCAAAATTGATGAAAAACTTACCTTGGGTAGAATTTCAGCAATCGAAAAACCCTAGTTTAGCAATGAGCGTTCAGTTGAGTGATTTTATCGCCATTGTATTTCCGCTTGAGAATTTTAATCAAACCAGGAATTCTACTTCTATTAGTAGAAGGAACTTAACCAATGTTCACTCAAGCCAAAATGCATGACACGTGTCCATTGCATTAACTTTTACTGTTTACCATGGTTAAATAATAGTTAAGAGAGTAACTTTTACTGAACCCCTCGGTCCTGTGATAAGAACACAAGTAATGCAGGGATTAGTAATACATGGATTGTAGTGCGTGGATTATTTTTTATCAAGTGTTTGGTTCATTGTATTAAAAATTAGTTATGCAATGTATAATCTAAGCTTGTGTTTGGTTTAAAACTATTCTTTACAGTTATACCCTTGAATATTTCTTCTTTCTGTATATAAAGAAATTTAGGAAAAGGGTTTGAAGGGCGGTTTAGTAATTTTAGGGTATTATCCAGGTATAGTTAATGCATGAATTAGTAATCCCTTGGTTTGATATTAGCTAAGCCCTCCTATGAGGTATAAGTAATCCATGTATTAGGTATGCATAAATTGAATTGAGCAACCAAACATTATATTGGACGGATTAAATTTTTACACGGGAATTATTTTACTTAGTACAGCCTACCAAACGACCCCTTAATATTTTGGGTTAGGAAAATAATACCTCTACTTATTTTGAATTGGACAATAAACCCCTATGATCTTAAATTAATTTAAAAAAAGGTGGTCATTGCATATACTTTTAAATGTCAAAAATAACCTTCAATTATGCTGGACATTGGACAATTATACGTTTTTGTCCAATGCATTAGGCGACCTCGATATTATACATAGGCGATTCAATGCATTATAAATTTCATTTTTTCGTTTTTACTCATCGAATCAGAAAATAAATTATTAATCAAATACACATTTATCCAAAATAGTAATCATGAACTGCTAATCCAGCTATTTACCCTTGGTTTCGGATAACAATTAAATTTGTACGTGGTTTTAAGGACACGCGATTTGGTTTGATACAAATAAGGGATAATAAAAGAAAGACTAAATTCAGTAAATAAATTGAGAGAGAATGCAAACCACAAGTCTAGAATAGCTGGGCTTCGATTGATTTCTTTAAGATGGACAAATATGAATCAAATGAATAAAGAAATAATAAGAGCAGACTTCTTTTCTGTATACTGATAATTGTTTTCTGAGATGCCTTTTACAATTGCGCTGCCCCTTTATATAGGGAGGGGAATAATTCCTATACAAAGTAAAAAAATCTATTTACAAGGTAAAATATTCCTTGATTTACTGATTTCAATGTCCTTGCTGATTTTCGCCGTGATTCCCGCCGAGATATTTACGTATCACGGGATTTCTGGTCCTTCCGTTATGCAAATCTGATAATTTTGCCCTAGGACATTTTACCCTAATCGACCTCAACGATCTCATTTCAAGTATCATGGCTTCGAGTTCCGATTCGATGATGCTCGGTCTCGATCTTCGATCCTTGATGCACCGATCTCGGCCTATCAATCAGTAATTATAATTGACACTGACCGTATAAATTCGAACCCAATTTATTCCTACACAAACGGTTCGAGTTCCACCCCATACACCAGCATAGTCATGCAAATAATGAACTTTTAGCTTTAGAGAATTGTGATCAGGAATTTTGAAGCTAAGAATAGTTTTCAACCCAAGAGCAGGTTCATCAATCGCAACAATTACCATAACAATTGTATTTACGTCTATTTTATTATCTGTTGTAATATTCTTGTTCTTCAATGGAGTGTTATACATCAGCCAAAAAATAGAAACACTTTTCTTCAGCGCCAATGAAGTAATAGCAACTTCAGTATGAACAGAGGTAGAAATTGTGAATTTGTGATCAGTCTGGTAGCAGAGGCGGATTCAAGATTTAAAGTTTATGGGTTTTTATATCGACCTTAAATAAATATCGGTGGGGCTTTTGATGACTTTGGTCTCCTTATATGGTCTTGAGCAATCCTCATCTCATAAGCTAGCTTTTGGGGTTGAGTTAGGCCCAAGGTCCATTTATCGTGGTATCAAAGCCAGGCTCATCCCAATTATTGTTATCGATGTGGGACTTTTGAGATCTTTGGTCTCATTTATGGTTTTGAGCAATCCTCATCTCATAACCTAACTTTTGGAGTTGAGTTAGGCCCAAAGTGCATTTATCATGGTATCAGAACCAGACTCATCTCAATTATTGTTACCGATGTTGGGCCCCTATTTATGTTGTCCACGCTCCAGAGTCCAGGCCTGGACGTGAGGGGATGTGTTGAGTTGTCCCACATCGGTGGATTTTGAAGTATTTAATATCCTTATTTGGTCTTGAGCAATCCTCGTCTTATAAACTAACTTTTGAGATTAAATTAAACCCAAAATCCATTTATCAAATCTGTTTAATACATATACAGAATATATGTAAAAATCACCGAGTTCACAGGAAACCACGTATAATAGACTGGATCCGTGCACAAAAGATTTTTCATAAAAGTTATGTAGTGATGGAACAGAGGTGGTCCAAGAATCTGATTCTTCGTAAATTTCCATGGCAGTTCAAGAATCTCATTCTTTGTCCTTTTTACGATGGATATTTAAAAATTGATTAAATCGACTAAAATATATCGTATCGAATTGAATTTTAAATTTTTTTTAATAAAATTATAGATATATATATATATATATATATATATATATAACTGTACTGATAATTAGGATAGATTTTTTATTTTATGAAAATAAATCTAAAAAATACCGAACCATACCGAATAAATTTACAATGTGAATAATATATTTGTATATAAAGTTTAAAAATAATAAAGCATTAATTTTTTTCTTGGGCCTTGGAATTATGAAACAGTTACAAGCTAACAAGCAATTAAAATCAAAATCCTAATTCACAAACATATTATGTTACTCCTATTGAAACAAAATTATTTTCAGCATGTTCACTAGCAAGACAGAATGTATTGTAGCGATTATGAGTGACAAACTAAAATGTATTGAATATGTTTCCTTTCGTATGATTTTGATTTATCTTTTTGAATATTTAATCTTCTATAAACTTTATTCTTGAATCACAACTTAGTTAACATTTTTTCACTCGTGTGATTTATATTATTTTTTTATTTGCTTAGTTTCTTTTTCGTTGATGCAGAATTGTTGATGGATCTATACTCTAGCCATCTTTCATATGTTTTCAATTCATCACCTTTTAAACTGTAAAAATATCTAGAAAATTTTTCTAAGTCCTATAAAAGTATGTATATTATTGCATTCTACTTCTGCTATTGACTTTTACGTGACATTAAAAAAATTTACCAAAAATTTATTGAACCGTACCGTTATCGAAGAGAAATCAACATAATTGGGACTGTTTCGAAAAGTCTAATTTTGATTATACATAATAGAATAACTAAAAAATTAATATAATATAAATTTTATAAAATAACCGATCGAACCGAACCACTGACACCCCTACTTTTTACCCGTTTTTAAAATTGGTTTTCTCCCAATAATGAGAGCAAAATATATGGAAAAGAATGAGCAAACAATATATCTCAAAGAACATACAGAACTTGTTAAATTAATTTTTTATTTTTGTAATATTATCCTTCTATTTTTGTTAATGTCAATTTACAGCTAACATGTAAGCTGGTGGGACCTATTGGTTCATCAACTAAAAATTTTAATTTAATTTGTCATTTGACACTGTTTTTTGGAAGACAATTTAACTAATCCATTTGACCTATAGGATTTGTAAGGTAAGGTTTAGCTCGGTATGTATTTGCTTGCATATAGGCAACACTACTCGAGCTTTTGTTCCCCTTATTTGTACTTTTCCTTTGCAGTTTGCTTTTATTATGAATAAAAACTTATAATTCGCCAAAAAAATAATAATTCATCCCTTGTTTAAATCTTCAAAAATGTCTTCTAACCCACGTGGGAAACTACTCCAACATAATTTGTTCAAAATTTGGGGAAGAATTCTCTTACATGGCAAAAGAATTTCAATTATCCATATTAAGGGGAAGCAGCCATGCATAGTCTAAAGACAGCCTTAATGATTTTTCCGTCAAAGCCATGATTATGGAACATCTAGTAGAAAAAAGAATGCTTATGAGTATATATCCGGTCGAATTTACTATTTATTTTTTTTAATCGTATACATATATATAAATTATATACTAATCATATATGGCTATACACATATTATATATTAATTATGTTGAGTTGTCTCATATCGATGGAATTTGAGGTGTTTGGTCTCCTTATATGGTCTTGGGCAATCCTCATCTCATAAGCTAGCTTTTGGGGTTGAGCTAGGCCCAAGGTTCATTTATCATGGTATCAGAGCCAGACCCATTTTAATTATTGTTACCGATATTGGGCCCCCATTTATGTTGTCCACGCTCCATAGTGGGGATGTGTTGAGTTGTCCCACATAAGTGGGATTTGAGGTCTTTGGTCTCCGGGATTGAGTTTTGCGGTCTTTTGTCTCCTTATATGATCTTGGGCAATCCTCATCTCATAAACTAGCTTTTGGGGTTGAGTTAGGTCCAAGGTTCATTTATCATGGTATCAGAGCCAGGCCTATCCCAATTATTGTTATCGATGTTGGGCCTCCATTTATGTTGTCCACGCTCCAGAGTGCAGGCCTGAACATGAGGGGGTGTGTTGAGTTGTCCCACATCAGTGGGATTTGAGGTCTTTGGTCTCCTTATATAATCTTGGACAATTCTCATCTTATAAGCTAGCTTTTGGGGTTGAGCTAGGCCCAAGATCCATTTATTAAATTATATACATATTTATATTTGTACATCTGTCAACTTTTTAGGTTAATTCTTCTAGATTGAAAAAAGAAAGTAAAAGAGCAAACTATAATCTATCTGTCAAACGAAAAAGACAACCCCTTCTCCCTTATATATAAAGGACTTGTGAATAAAAATTAAACTAAACTATGTATGACCTTACCCTTGCCAAAATTAAAGCAACTCTTTTACTCTTGCTGCTTATACTCTCTAGTTTCAAAATCCCTCGCTTCCTCAAAAGAAAAAAAAAATATATGTCTCAATTCCGAGCAAGTTAGGATCGATTATATTATCGTCCGAAGAAAAAGAAACAAGATTTGTTAAGGAGAATGTTGTCTGGTTCGTGACCAAGCTGTAAACAGTAATTAGCTAACTGTCAATATTCATCACTTGAATGATCTCGGACCAGGCTTCATTCCCCTCAACTCAATGTTTCTTTCAGAATTTCAAGGAGTTTCTGTTAGGATCGATTCACTCAAACACTCTTGTTAGATGAAGAAGATGAAGAAATCTTGAAGAGGGTGAAGTTGAGGTAGAGAGAGATATTTCCGTGGTAACACTCAGCGGGTAAACTTCTACGGCGGTGGGGTATATATTAATAATAAAGAGTATTTAATATCCGCGTGAGCATTAATATATGACAGTACATCACATATTAATCCGGCTCCACACCTAACAGTTTCGTCCATTGATTGATATTTACTTGCACTTTTTGATGCAGTTTTCTTGTTTTGACAGCCAAAGAAGAACTAGAGACAACAAACTGTTGATACTTATCATCCGTCTTCGAAATCTGCAGGTAAAAATAGGATGAGGAACATGGTTCGTGAGGATTTGAATATAGTCGATCCCAACTTTTTTACGATTGAGGTATAATTATTGTTGTTGTTGTTATACTAATAATAACCTAAGCTTTGTTCTGCATAGGATCTCTGACATGTTTGGAAAATGCTATAAGTAGATAAAGAAAAGATGTCCATTGATTTGTGTTCTCAGCCTTTGAAGTGTGTTGATGTCGCATGCATACAGATAAAATATTTAAACAATAAGGTCATTTGTAATGTTATTATATGTAAATTTTTATGATAAATATTAATTCATAAACTGATAAAAATGATAAGGTTGCGTACAATAGACTCTTGTGATCCGGCCTTTCTCCGCACCTCGCGCATAGCGAGAGCTTAATGCACCGGGTTTGCCTCTTTAACCTGATAAAAATGATAATTAACCTACTAAAATTTTCTAGCATTAATCTAGATATTAAAATGTCTTCGTTACGTATATGTTTTGAGTCTCTTTAGTCTCAATTTTTTGGCTTTCTTTCATAAGATCAAATATTCCAAATGATGTAATTAACATGTTTTTCATTGGAGAGTTTTGAGAAATATTAATTTCTAAGTCTCTCTTAATTTATGTTTTTCATCAAATACGTTGAAAAGCATTCATTCGTTTATCGGTTTATGGTGGAAAAAGGGATGAAAAAAGTGAAAGAAAAGAAATGATTAACATAATGAAAACAAAGTTAGGTTACTACCTACCATTACACAGTGCGGATCTAGAGGCTAAGATGCGAATTTTCGGAATCCAATAACTTTTGCTTAAATTTTATATTTTTGTTAAGAAATTTATTAAATATTTATAAATATTTAACTGTAAATTCAATTATTAATTTGAGATCGCTGCAAATATTCTAACTCTAAATTCTGAATCTGCCTTGGCTTTTACATACAGTTAAATACTAGAGTCGGGATGAATTTTGCTCGCAGAAAATTGAAGTTAATCTCTCATATTGGACTACTATTTAGTTAAAATCATCTTTGAATTTACTTGAATGTATCCTTTTCCATCTTTCATCATTAATTTTTAGCCCCTTTTAAATATTTTCCACCGCTCGTAGGCCAGGTTGGGTCATTTTTGCATGAAAATCAATTACTACTACGTGAAAAATCATGTTTGAATTTAGAGGTGGATGCAATATTTAAATTCGATATATTTAACTCTTAAGGTTCTTAGCCGTTAATTCATTTACTTTTGAAATTACGGGTTAAAAAGTTAATACTTGTTATAACCTTAAGTATTTCATATACACACAAATTACGTGCATGTTAATATAGCATTCAGTTGACCCTCAAGCTGGTTGAGTTTTTTGGCGTTGTTAAACCTTTGGCTTTGATTAGGATTTTAACCTTTATTCGATCATCAAAGACATACTCTGCAAGGCTCTTTCCCCTGTCATGTCAGCATGAAATAAAAATATTATTCAATTGAGGAACCTTCATTCCCCTCCGCTCTATCGAATTCTTTTAGTATCCAGCCCGATCATCGTCTCCCGTCTGTGCAAGATGAATTTGACTTCGGTGATTCACCATTTGAAAGACGAGAGAACACTATCGGCACAGAACCAAAAAAGTCCGATACCCATATCGCATTAGAGTAATTATGATCTTCTTGCAAATGACCTTGTTTCGTTTTGACTTGAAACTTCTTCTAACTTTATTTGGTATGTGAAAGTTAAGTTACATTCTACTTAATCGTGTATTCATACAAGTTAAACAGGATTGCTTAAAATATATGTACAATATTGAAATTCGATCCATCTTGATATTAACCTCGATCTCTCTTCTATCTCTCTCCCCCCCCTCCCCCCTCTGTCTCTATATATATATATATATGTATATGTATATATGTATGTATGTATGTATGGTCCCCTCGACATAGTCCTTTTAGGCAATGATCATTTAGTCCATGATCCATTGGATGGTCGGTGCAAGGCCAGAAATTGAAACACATTGATTGCGCTCGTTCCCGTCATTCGCTTCAGGGCCTGTTTGCATGCTTATATATATGTATATTTATAGTATATATGTATGCTTATATATTTGCTTTATGTTTATTCTTCAATTTTATCATTACTGTTATTTCTTCTACTCTGGTTATCCTTACTATTTTTGTTGTCAATATTTTTTAATTTTTTTATTTTCGTTGTTATTTTTTTACTAATTTTATATTTTTTTAAAATCTATTTTGAAAATATTTCGGAAACAATCTATCTACCTTACACAAAATATTGATAAAGTTTGTGTATGCCCTACCCTCTCCAAATTTTACTTGCGAAGTCACATTAGGTATGTTATTGTTGTTGTATGTTTTTAAATAATCCATGATTTAGAAGAAAATTTTTCTTGGAAGGAAAAGATTTACTTTTAGAGGAGTCAAAAGAATGGAAGAGAGACAACTTGAGTGTGTATGAAGAAAAAGCAGTTTCTTTGTAGGATAAAGCCCATCATTAAAATGCAAAATGGATTGTTCAAACACTTTTGAGTACTTCTTTTTCTTTTTAATGAATTCACTATATATACTTGATGGAAAATCTTGAAACAAAAAAGAAGGGGAAAAAAGAAACATAACCATTTAGACAGAATAAACTTTTTGAAAAAATGTTTGTGGAAACTTCAAAGATTTATTATGTGTCAAAAACTAAAAAGCTGCATTACTATAGCAATAATGAAAAGTGCAGATTTAAATTTGCACTTTTCCTTTTCTCTTTGTTTTTAGCTTACATGGGCATGATGTGTCTAATGACACTCAACCAAAAAACGAGCGGTAAGGAGTCTTCTTGTGTGTTATAATCTTTACGGGAATGAATCGCATATGTTGGTTGAGAATTGTTCGGGAATTCATTGATAATGACTTTGTCCAGATTATAGGGAGGCCAAAAAAAAGTGGCTTCATGACACAAACCTAAACACTATTGATTTATATTAAAAAGGAATACTTGATTTTTGCAATTGTCACTTGAAGTTTAGTTAGAGATGATTATTGTTGGAATATGGATAATAGTAGTTTAGCGGTTGAGGTTGAAAATGGAAAAGGACATCCATTGAGAACTACGTTATATAAAGGGTGACATACGCGTTAGGTGACGGACGTGTGTGCGTGCACCGATGTGTTCATGATTTGGAAAGGTCTTTAGATTATTACGAGGTTTATTTTGCTACCATATCATGTTATTCTCGTGTTTCCTCTACTTGTTTGATTATTTGGACGGTGAATCATGCTAGATATCATGCCTAGGCTATGTGCTAACTGTTTGAGACTTGACTGGACATTGTTAGCATACAGACTTTTTACACTATTTGTATAGTTTAACTTGTTATAATAAATTAAATTATAGTTTTAATACTGTTTTGATAAAAGTCATGAATTATTCAAGTGAGTTTAATTTAAAAAACTAGTCAAATGAATTTTGTTTTTGTTTGAAAGACTAATTCTTTGCTTGTAAACATTGAAATGGTTTTTTTTAAAGTCATAAATCATCTCCATTATTTTTATGTATATGCTCAATTGACTACATTGCAATAAAAACTCAAATCACTTCTGAAGCCAAATCTAGTTATAAAATTGCATGGACTCAACATAAATCAATAAAATGGTTTAAAATATTTGTATTCCCTTGACTTACTAATAAAAGTTTCCTCTATTTATTCCATTGAGAAGTTGCAGTTTAGCATCCTATTTTGTGGTTTCCAATTAAAAGAATTTATTCTAAAGATTTGATTTGTGGGAGAACACAATCTTAAATAAAGTTCCTATATGCTACTCCCAATCTTAAAATTCTAATCCAATTTCAGTAATATTTTTCATGTAAGAAGGCATTTTTAACGTCAAGTTGTTTGAGAGTAGTTGCAATAGAGAGGACAATGCGAATGGTGATTGCTTTCACTACAAGGCTAAAGGTGTCCTCAAAGTGGACGGAAAAGGCCCGTATAAATAATTCTGATTTTACGTATGGATAATTCCTCAATATTTTGTTCATTCGCAACAAAATATTTTCTTTGTGTGTCGGTAAAAAGAAAACATGCTTTTTAGGAGAGAGATACTATTTCACCAATCGAGTCACAGGTATCTAACATATTCATACCTAACGATTTTTCACAAAGTGGTGACGAAACGTATAACTTGTACAAATCTTTCCATTTTCCAAGTCGATTCGATCCATTCGTTCGTAGAGCTATTTACTCAATCGCAGACATTTCTGGAACACCTTTAGGGGCAAATAATCAATTTTGAAAGAACTTATTGTCAACTCCCTCAATTTAATTATATCCTTTGCAACTAGTCGAGCCTTGAAGCGTTCTACAGTGCCATCCATTATTTGTGGAGAGTTATTGTGCTGCAAAAACTCCTTGAATGTGGTGAAATGAGGAGATTGTGAATCTGCACTCAAACCAGAACTAGAAGACACATATGTTAAGTGGAATTCATCAAAAACAACATGTCTCGAGATGAAAACTTTTCTTGACTCAGGGTGATAACATCATTAGCCTTTATGAGTAGGCTATAATCAATAAACACACATGAAAATATTTTTGGCTGAAATTATCTTTGTTCTACCTTTTAAGATGAGGAAAACATCTACTACTAAAAACTTTCGAAGAATTATAGTCAGGCTCTTCTCCATGTAGTTTAGCAAAGGGAGATTCCATACTCAGAGTTGAAGTAGGCATTTTGTTAATTAGAAAAACAGCAGTCATAAAGGATTCAATCCAAAGAAACAATGGTAGATTTGCATTAAAGAGCAAAGTCAAACCAGTTTCAACACTATGTCGATGTTTCCTTTCTGCTATTCCGTTTTGTTTAGGTGCATGTGGACAAGAGATATGTTGTTTGATACCATTTTGAGCTAAGTGATTGATAAAATTCTAAACTATTGAATTCTCCTCCACCATCACATTGAAACACCTTAAGTTTCCTCGAAAACTGATTTTCTGCTTGTTTATGAAAGACTAAAAATGTAGATAGAAAATCAGATTTTTTCTTTAGAGGATAAAACTAAGTAAATCTTGTGCAATCATCAACAAATATTACATAGTATTTAATTCCTTAAGATGATGCAACAGGGGCGGATCCCCACAAATCACTATGACTTTTGCTAATGGCTCAATCTCTCTTTCATTTGACACTTGGAAGGGTAATTTACAACTTTTATCCATTTGACAACTAGTACAAACAGAAAAATCTTTATTCTATCTTATGACATCAATCTTGTTATTACTATGTAGAAAACTAATAATTCTTGAATGTGAATGTCCTATTCGTTGATGTCATATTGTATCTAAGTTCTTCTCCGTTTTTGTAGTTGTCAATGCCTCGTGTAAATTTCCTTCCAAGGCATACAACTCATGCATTTTATCCCTCTTTGCCAGAGTTGTTCCGGTTCTCTTGTCCATAACGATAAAACCCTCGTCAGTAAACTCAAGAGAGCATGGATTATCCTTAACAAGCTTACTAATAGAAATAAGGTTCTTCTTGGGTTTAGGCACAACAAAAACATCTTTAAATGTAGGTTCTTCACAATATTTACATCTCCTATATGTGTAATTTAACACCAGGATTTATCACTACTTTAGCTACTTTAGCGGCTTGGTCAGTTACTCGAGATTCTCGATTATTCCACTTTCTCATGTTAGCGATGTACAGTGGTCAAATTATTACCTACAATAACTAGGTCAGTTCCCTTAAATGGAGATGAATTCACAAGAATACCCGAAGATTGCACCATAAGATTGGTAGCACCTGAGTCCATGTAGAGATGATTATCGTATTGATTGCCAAGAGACATAGCTATTAGAGCATGAGGTACTCTTATTGTGCTCGATAGGAATAATCCCATCTATAGAAACGAGAGAGTGTTGTATGGTTGCTTCTCCCATAAATCTGACATAGATTATTTTTTGAGTTCTTCTTCGGTTGAACAATTCCTGTGTTGTGTATGAAATTGTCTTTGATTAAATCCTCCTCTATTTCCTCTTCCTCTTTGGTTTCCCCTTCCTCTAAAGGAATTAGCACGATCTCTTCCTTGAGTTTTATGTACCATAAAGGCTACGGCTAGATCAAAGTTGGTTTGTGTCACATCCTCCTCTCCATCTTCCCTTATTTCAAACCCTCTAAGGGCAGTCACAAACTGATTAAAAGTAGGGTATGGAGCTTTACCCAACATCACAGTATGAAGGGTTTTGTATTTGCTTTCAAGACCTCTAGCAAAATTAATTACTTTGCTATCTGATAAATGGACCTTGTACCTAACTCAACCGCAAAAGCTAGCTTATGAGATGAGGATTGTCCAAGACCATATAAGGAGACCATAACTCAACCGCAAAAGCTAGCTTATGAGATGAGGATTGCCCAAGACCATATAAGGAGACCAAAGACCACAAATCCCACCGATGTGGGACAACTCAACACACCCCTTCACGCTCAGACCTGCACTCTGGAGCGTGGATAACATAAATGGGGGTGCAACATCGGTAACAATAATTGGGATGAGCCTGGCTCTGATACCATGATAAATGGACCTTGGGCCTAACTCAACCCCAAAAGCTAACTTATGAGATGAGGATTGCCCAAGACCATATAAGGAGACCAAGGACCTCAAATCCCACCGATGTGAAACAACTCAACACTATCTTCGTCCGATGGTTTCTGGATAGCCATCAGGCTATCACAGATTCTCTTTAACTCCTTTATATACTCATCAATGGATTTGGACCCCAGTTTTACAGTTTGAAAGTTGTTGTTCCAATTGAAACTCCTTGTCTTTGCTTGCTTGTAGGTAGGAATCCTCAAGACAAGCCCACATTTATTTTGCAATTGAACGTCCTATGACGAGGAACATTGACTCTTCTGTCATTGTTCCAGAAAGTCAACTCCTAACAAGAACATCGTATTCTTCCCATTCAGTAAACTTTGGATTTGGATTGGTTTCTCCTTTCTCATCCTCTGTGGTCTCGGATGGGGGGTCTTATTTGATAATCTTGCCAATTTTCAAGGTTTGCATAAGTTGAAGGATTTGTGTCCTCCACACAAGGTAATTTGATGGTTTTAGTTTAACAGGACAAATTGCAATGAGTTGGTGAAGTGAAGAGGGTGATAGAGCTAAGGTAGTGCTAGAGGATGCTGCCATGGTTGTTTTGAGAGGGAAAAAAAAAGGAACTTCACTATCGTTTATTTATTAATTGAGCCTAATGCCACGTCCTTAGTCGTTAACTAAGTACACGTGCGACACTTGATAACTTGCTCAGAATCTTGCACAACTTGCTCACGTTCTTGCTATGCCAAGACAGCCTTACTACACTCAAGATCACTAAGAGAAAGAATTATTAAAGGAAGCTTTGTATTAGAGAGAACTTGAATTGTTTGCTGGGTGAATTACAAATGGATGACCCCATTTATATACTAGTCTCCTAGGGGCTAGAGTGCAAATATTAATTGTTACACAAGTCCTTAATATTTACAAGATAAGGGCTTTCTCTAGAATTCTCTACAAGCCTAGAAGATTCCAAAGACTTTCCTAGCAAATCCATAGGGATCTAGGGTCGTTCAAAGAAAATATCCATACTTTTTTAAAATCTTCTCACAAATGCTAGCCTTCCTCCTATGTAAGTTTCCACATGACTTTAATATATGCCAAATGACATCTATGTGGCATGATGACATGACGGGTCATCACACTAAGCTCTGACACCATGAAGAAATTTAAGAGACTAGAAGTCAAGAAATTTCCTTCATACTTGTACATGGTATACAGATGCCTTATTTATACACTGCTTGTGGTTCCAAAAATTTAACACTTCTTAGATGTGCTTTGATGTAAATTTCTTACTTTTGCTTGATTATAAATGAGTTAGAAAAATATTTTATTTTGATAACAAAACTAAAAGAAAATTTAAAATAGCAGGGAAGACTTGACCGGATTTATAAGTTACATATTACATTTGGTAATTGCGATTTATAAGTAGCATTTGACAATTGTAGTTTATAAGTAGCATTTGAAACTGTGATTTATAAGTAGCATTTGTCAACTGCAATTTATAGGTCGCATTTTCCAATTGCAATTTATAAGTGTCATTTCTTGCAATTTACAAGTCGCAATTGAGAAATAATCGCATTGGTCAATAGAGATTACGAGCATTTGCCAATTGCGATTTATAAGCCGCATTTGTTAATTGTGATTATAAGACACATTTGTAATTGCGTTTTAAAATTCGCTTTTGGCATTATTTTTTTTTGGGCAAATTATAAGTATTTATTCAAAATAAAAGCAAACCGCAAAGGAAAAGTACAAGCAAGGGGGACAAAAGCTCGATCAGTGTCGCCTATATGCCTTGGCTATATAATTACTCCTCTGCGCCTCACATTGCCTGTATAGCAGCCTCATGTAGAGGAGTCATGGTGTAGCTGCCGGTAAAGTCTCACGAGGGCATATAATCTAATAGCCATCCGGTTGTATCCAAAGACATAGGACCTAAGCAGACACATACCGAGCTAAACCTTACCTTGCAACCGAGCTAAACCTTACCTTACAAATCCTACTAAGGCAATATCTATAATATAAGCCGCATTTGCTAATTTCGATTTGTATGTCGTATTTGCCAATTATAATTTATAAGTTGCATTTATTATAGCGTTTTTATAAGCATCATTTATTTATGAGATTAAGCTCTTAGCTTTACTAACGATGGAGAAGTCAGATGCCATTTTTATAAATTAAAATGCTTCCCAATAAAACAATTCAAAGGGAAAAGCATGGAATTTGCCCCTTGACACGAATAAAAGAAGAAGATATAGACACTATAAAAGAGATGGAGAAAGAGGAACAAATAATGCATTAAAAAATAATAATTTTCGGTGTGAGAGGAATTTTTATTTAAATATTAAAAAAGATAAAAAGCTGATAATTTCTAAAATAAATGATACTAAGAATAAAGTAACATAAAAAGGAAAAGATTGAAAATTGACAAAGTCTAGTTTTGAATTTATAGTGTTTGAAAATGAGGCATCTAACGATGAAATTAGTTGTCAATAAAGTTTGATTAAAGATGAGATTCCAACGAAGACACTAAAGTTTTTATATATATTGGTGGGAAGGCCAAAATAGATTAATTTGGCGGGTACGTAGTGTTTTTATTTACTTTGTTGGTATTTAATGATGGTGATGTCCGGGCCAACTTGGCGGACCTTGATTAATACACCGACATGGACGGAGCCAGGTATGGAAGGGGTACATTCGAACCCCCTTAGCTGGAAACTTACACTATATATACTAGGTCAAAATTATTTTTTTATGTATATATAATAAATGTTGAATCCCCTTTACTTCTTTTTGTTTATTTCTTTATATTTTGAACCCCTTATCGAAGTTTAAATAAAGATGAGATCCCAACGAGACATTAAAGTTTATATATATATATATATATATTAGTGGGAAGACCAAAATAATACCCGATTCGGAGATAAAAAAGAATCAAATTTTCTGCTAGATTCCGTATTTCTTTGGGATTGTAATTTAATTGGTCAGAGCACCGCTCTGTCAAGGCGGAAGCTGCGGGTTCGAGCCTCGTCAGTCCCGATGGATCCAATAAATATATCAATAAATCTTTCCCTTTTTATGACTTTTATGAAGGGGACCGGAGGCAGAATTTAGGTTGACAACTCAATTACAGTTTAACCGATCAAAGGGTTGGTGTGTCTAGAGACTAATTAAAGGACGACACATTATTCCCAAAAATTATTTCATTATAGTTTGCAAACTATTTTTATTCAGGTATAGTTAATGCAGGGATTAGTAATTCCTTGGTTTCCTTGGTATTAGCTAAACCCTCGTATGAGGTATAAGTAATTCGTGTATTAAATATGCATAAATTGAATTGAGCAACCAAACATTATAACGGATTAAATTTTTATACAAGAATTATTTTACTTAGTATAGCCTACGAACGACCCTTAAATAAAGTAAAACTTGGGTGGTCTACATTATTCAATATTTCTGCAAAATTTTGATCTTTTGCTTATTAATACCCAGTATTTAACCTCCAAATGCAGCCAAAAAAGAGCTAAGTGTGAGATGTGCTTTGGTGCCTTCCTCATTCCTCACTCACAAACTTCCACTCGCCGATAGGTCCGATCTCCTTCTCTATTTCTCCTTCCTTTTATTTATTCTCTCTCTAATTCTCCTAATTATAACTGTATTCAATTCAAGTAAAAACCTAGTTTTTTCAAAACAATTTTTTGTTGCAAACTATTTAAACTGTTTTTTTTTTTGTTTCTTAAGATTCAGTTGTTGAAATTCGTCCTTGTGCTTATAGTTAGTTTAATTAGGGTTAGTTAACTTGTTAATACTTTCATTTTGACTCCTTTTTGGACTAATTTATTGTATTAATTCTTTAGTTGTATTGGCAGCTTTGCTTTTTCAATACTTATATATGATATATGATTACAGTTAGCCTAATGGATAGTTTAAATTGTAAATGATTTAAATAATTTTTCTGTGATACTCTATTTTCTGTTGAATTCATCGACCTTTTCTAAATCCTTTATTTTCTTTTTGATGGTGGTGTCGGGTCAGCTTGCGCGGACCTCGACTATTCCACTAGGTACCTGCAACCTGCCTCCAACGCAAGTACCGGGTACGTAGTGTTTTTATTTACTTTGTTGGTATTTGATGATGGTTATGTCCGGGCCAACTTGGCGGACCTCGATTAATACACCGGCATGGGCGGAGCCAGGTGCGGAAGGGGTACATTCGAACCCCCTTCGCTGGAAACTTACACTATATATACTATGTCAAAATTATTTTTTATGTATATATAGTAAATGTTGAATCCCCTTGACTTCTTTGTGTTTACTTCTTTATATTTTGAACCCCTTACCGAAATTCCTGGCTTCTCCACTATCCACTAGGTACCTGTTTCCCAACCATGTACCCAATATCTCTGTCCATTAAGACTTAGGCAAATGGGAATAAATCACCTAGTGTTTTTTTGCCTCCGCCGAGATTTGAACCTGAGTCCTCATGTTTTTATTGTTATGTATGTTCAGGTGGTTTTAGGTATTCATGTGTTCTTTGTAAGTTGAAGTATTAGTGGGGGTAAGGACTTGATAAAGAAAGTATGCAAAACGATAGCAATTCCAGTGCCCCAGGAACGCCTTCTGGACGGATACGTCGTCGTAGAGGATCAAATGAGGTGATTTCACTTTTCTTATATTGGTTCTTTTAATGATTTGTGCTATCTTTACTTTTATGTTTTCGCTATGAGTTTTTTGGCTATTTGTTTGAGAATGAACAAGTACATTAATCAACAGATAGATAAGTAAATTAGAATTGAGATACTTTAGTGTCACCATTTGGGATTGGAATTTTGTAAATGTTCGGAGTCCAGATATTTCTTGATAATCGAGAATTCCGCTGTTTTTTAGTTTTGAAACACGGTGGATAATGAGTTGCCCCTCTACTCTTCTCCTCTTAAATACTAAATTTTCTTAAATGTTCTTCGCCCCTCTTCTGGAAATTACAGGTTCCTCCAGAAGTTGTCAAAGCAAATGGAAACCATTTGCTTGTTAACGATCGATCCAAGTACAAATCAATGCTGATCCGTGCATATTCATCTGTGTGGATGATCGGGGGCTTTGCTTTCACCATTTACATGGGCCATCTTTATATTTGGGCCATGGTAGTAGTTATCCAAATCTTTATGGCAAAAGAATTGTTCAATCTACTTAGAAGAGCACATGAAGACCGGCAGCTTCCTGGTTTCAGGCTATTGAATTGGTGAGTAAAATCAGTTTTATGTTAGCTTGCCTGCTTGCTTTTTCTCATCTTATATGTGCCATATCAAGTGTGCATGTTCGACTTATTTTAGGAGATCTGACAGTGGATAGGATTCATGTCTTACCCAAGTTTTAATTAAAAATGTCATTTTCTTAAGATATTTGCTGAAACTATAGTATATAGTGTGGGTAACTGTGCAGAATCTTTTGGATCTTAATACATTTGCTTTTCATTTATTCAAACTATATGGCATAAGTTTGAGCCATGCAAGTATTTGATCCTCTGTTTTAAGTCATTTAGACTATATGATTTAGGACTGTTTAGAGGCATTAGCTACTATAAGGTGCAGCAGAATCCTGCCTCTATATCTGACAAATGCTACGAATGACAATTGTCTGTGTCGAGCCCTTTGAAGTTCATTTTCATTATATTAGAGCATGTGTTGTCCGGTTCTACTTTCTTGGTGGATATGTCAAATTAACTTTTGTTGAATGTGCATAAATTACAATATTGAAAATATAATTAAGTACATAAAAGTGTGCCATCTCTAATAGTTTAAACTTTTAGATAGATTGATCACACAATTTAATATGGTAGCAGAGCAGATAGAGGTCGTCGGTTCAGTTCTCTCTGCCACCATTATTAAAAAGAACTTCCACATGTTTGTTCTTGAAAAAAATCAAGCTTGCACGTGAGGGATGTGTTGAAGATATAATTAAGTAAATAAAAGTGTGCCATCTTTTAACAGTTTAAACTTCTAGATGGGTTGCTCACACACCTTAATATGGTGTAAGAGCAAACAGAGGTCATGGGTTTAGTTCTCACTGCCACCATTATAAAAAATAACTTCCATGCATTTGGAAAAATCAAGCCTGCGTGTGAGGGGATGTGTTGAAGATATTATTAAGTAAATAAAACTGTGCTCTCTCTAGCAACTTAAACTTTTAGATCAGTTGGTCACACACTTAAACATTCAACATACAGTATTGGTGCAACGTGATTACTGACAAGTTCCTGTATAAAATATGATTACAAGAGGAAAATATTGGTGCTACGCGACTACAAGAGGAAAATGACATTGACAAACTAAATTATTAGAGTATGAAAATGTCGTTTGTTTGGTTTATACTCCCTTTGTCCATAATTAATTGCGCAACTTTGTTTTTGGTTGCAAAATATTATCCATTTGATATAAAGTTGAACATTTTAGCTGACTCTATCCTGAAGCTTGGCACTAATTATCATATTGGCATGATGTCAAGGTGTTGTCAACCATTCTTCTGACTTTGCTAGATTCCAACTTTGTTTCCAGGCACTTCTTCTTCACGGCAATGCTGTTCGTATATGGCCGCATGCTAAGCCAGAGGCTTGTCAACACAGTTACGTTAGACAAAGTCCTGTACAAGCTTGTCAGCAAATTTGTTAAGTATCACATGGTCACGTGTTATTTCTTCTATATTGCAGGTTTGTTTTATCTGTTTAAGCATGTCCTTTCATGCAGTGTTTAAATGTCGAAAGGATTTCGCAGTTTAACAATACCCAAGACGTGAAATAACAAGTTCTTTAATCGTTTGTATACTGCTGTCCTGAGGTGCTATTTTTCATGCCTTGGGTTGTTATAATATATGCTCATCTTCTGCTGATTGTTGAGCAATTTTACTGAAGTGCTCCCTCTCCTTTGGAATCAGGTTTCATGTGGTTCATTCTAACACTGAAGAAGAAGATGTATAAATATCAATTTAGCCAGTATGCATGGACGCATATGATACTAATTGTGGTGTTTACGCAATCCGCTTTCACTGTTGCCAATATTTTTGAGGGAATTTTCTGGTAAGACACCTTCAGTTTCGTAGATATTATGGTTTTTCTTCCTCTATCCACCGTAGGTAATAGTGGTTTGGGGTGAACTTAAAATGGAGTAACATGAATAGTGAGGATTCATATAGCCAACCACAACTTGCTTGCGGTCGAAGTGTAGTTGTTGTATCCACCTCAAATAGAGAAAGAAATTGTTGTATCCACTCTGATAAATCAAACTACTATAACTACCCTAGTCTACCGGCCCTTTCCTCTCTTGTACTTATTGGAGATTTCTATCTGCTTTGTCTTGGAAACTAATCATTGTGTCCAAGCTTCAAGTATTATTCTCTATCCTGTTGGTTAAGGTATCTAGTAGAAATGCTTGGACGGTATCTTTTAGTTCTTGGGGAACATAATGTTTTTTGCCTGACCCGTTTTGAATTGGCAAGTTTTACGCTGTTTGCCAACCTACCACAGCCCTCCTCCTCTATTCGATCTTGGGACCGACAATGTGAGCCATCTTACACAGGCGGAGTATGGCAAGTAAAGGTGTTAAAAAGGGATGGGGTAGACCTAAAATCACATGGAAAGAAGTTGTCTCGAAAGAACTGTAAATTCTTGAAATCAATGCAGACTTGCTAAAGATAGGGCGCAATGGAAGAAAGGATCCGCATAAACCGGTATTTACTAGTTGGGAGTAAGTTTTAATCTTGTTAGAGAACCTCTAATATTATTGTTATTGTTAGTACTATTATTTATGCATATTTAACTTAAATTTTTCACTTTTATTTTATTTGGTATGATGGTGACATGAATTGAGCTTAAATGGAGAAGTGAGGATCCATATAGCCGATCCAAACATTTTTGGGATTGAGTAGTAGTTTTTTGTTGTTATTGCTTTACCTATTGTCCCATGTTTGTATTACGCTCCTCCTTTTTGTTTTATTTATCTTCTTTTTCTTTCTCTTTTTTTGTTAAATTGAACATGCAACAACTTCAAATAGAGATTCATTGTAATGCAGGTTCCTGCTTCCAGCTTCTCTCATCGTGATCAATGATATAGCTGCTTATTTTTTCGGATTCTTCTTCGGACGAACTCCTTTGATCAAATTGTCGCCTAAGAAAACTTGGGAAGGCTTCATTGGAGCATCTGTTACAACCATTATCTCTGCCTTTCTGGTAACTGTTATTTGGTGCAAAAGCAAAATGTAGTGCACATTGGTCTTTCCTTCAGTTTGGAATGTTTGCATGATGGGGCTATTTTCTTTATCCTATTCTTATGTGGTTATGCCACCTTCTCATGTCAGACTCGTTAAAATTCTCATGCTTAAACTGTGTTGCTTTTATGTATGTTTATAGCAATACACTGAATGATTTTTCTTCTGAACAGTGTTTGAGAAGGGTATATATGGTTTTCTTTTTGTAGATTTTCTAATCATTGTTTGTTTTTTTCTCAGCTTGCGAATATGTTTGGTCGTTTCCAGTGGCTGACATGCCCTAGAAAGGTAATATTTCTGGGTAAAGTTTCTCCCAATTGGCTTGGGAGACTGGCTTGGGAGACTAGCTGCACAGTTTCTAAAAGCGTAACTTCCATATTTTGTGATGCAGGACCTATCGACTGGTTGGCTTGATTGTGATCCTGGCCCACTGTTTAAACCAGAATATTTTACTTTACCAGAATGGTTTCCTGCATGGGTAACTTTTCTGTCAGCCCTGGAAACTTAAAGTTGCATTTATGTGTGCTCTTGCCTATACTATTACTGACCTTTTCTATCGCAGAAGCTTTTCTTTTAATCATCTCGAGCGTGCGTTTGCTTTGCTCATCTCTGTTACTCTTTAGGAGGCATCCACCTTTTTTCCCTTTTCCTCGTGAATTTGTTCTCGAAACTAGATATGAATTTGCAATAAGATGTGTTTGTGATTATGTGTGTGCGCGCACGTACACATTACACATATATATACAATGCATTATTTTGAATTGCTGTTAATTGCTTAAGCGATGAGTTCCATTGTTCTAGAAGGTGTTTTTGCTTTAGCTAATTTATGAATCTACTTTGACTAATGTTCCAAAATCAATATTTCTATATCTGATAAGCAATAAATATTTTAGGATATTCTTTAAAAAAATTTAAAATATTTAACTCAGAGTAGATCAGAATTCAAATCCAAATGTTAGACAAAATGTTGGCAGAGTTACGGGGTACTTGTGTTGGTGGGAAGGTAGCAGGAGAGCTGTCAAAATGGGCTAGCCCAGCCCAGCCCTCACAGGCCATGGAATTTGATGGGCTAGGAAGGGCCGGCCCTACTTTCAAAAGGGCCTTAAATAGCCAGCCTAACCCAGCCCTAAGCGGGCTGCAGGCTAGGATGGGCCAACCTTTCATTTATTTCAATTCTTTTTTTTTCGGGTAAGGATTTTTTTTAATCTAAATTCAAACCTAAAATTCTATGAATTTGTTAACATTTCTAACATATGATGATGTGCAAGTAAGTAAAAATTGCAAAAGCATAAATTCTTACAAACCTTGAAACAACTATGTTTGCGTAACTCAATTGTGTGTTCTGGAGTTCTGTTGGTTTTAGCAATGGTTGATATGGTTTTAGGAGAATTATTTTTGGGCTTTTCTTAGATTGCTTTTGCTTTGTTTAAAAGAAAACTGTTTTACAACACAACAAATGGGGTAAGCATGTTAACTTTATGAATGATTTGAAAGTATTCACGAGATACTAATGCGATTAATATAATTTTTATACTTCTAATACTCTATTTGAGATTATCAAGTGATTTGTACTGAATTAGAAATGTTAGATTTTTTCAGCCAATAGCATAATAAACTGAAGTTATCTTTGATTCTTATTTCTGCAGTTTCTTTCGAGAGAGATCGCTGTTTTGCCTGTACAATGGCATGCTTTATTGCTTGGATTGTTTGCATCTATTATAGCTCCTTTTGGAGGCTTTTTTGCTAGTGGCTTTAAGAGAGCCTTCAAGATCAAGGTACGATATTCACTATTGTTGTCTTAATTTCTAGAGGCCTTACTAAGTCCTTTACTGTTACCAATGAATAATATCATTTCTATCTTTCTATTCGCTGCAGGATTTTGGTGATAGTATACCTGGACATGGCGGTATGACAGATAGAATGGACTGTCAGGTGAGCTACCATTAAATATGGGTTCTGAACTATATAGTATGGACAGGTATTGACATTAAATGATCCTTTTTGGCACATTGACATGTCTGGGCTATAAAATTGTTCTCCACTATTCTCTTGCCCTGACTTCATGAATAATGTACAATATAAGTTAATTCAAGAAAAATTTAGTTCTGTCCAAGAAAAAGGGTCGCGAATCTTGGAAACATGCAATTCTAGTTTGATGGATCCAAAGATGGAGAGTTGCTTAGCTTCCATTTCGATCATCTTCCTGAACTGTTAAATTCGAAAATTTGACTTTTATTTAAAATACTTGATAAATTTTCAATTCTTGCAGTAATATTTTTTCCTGATTTCCACTTGTCCCCTAAACTAGGAATTAGGATAGTCTGTAAAAGAATCTACGGAATTATTACTTGGTGATTTTATATGCTGACTGATATAAATATTGCAAAATCCAGTGTCAAGCCTTTTCATTATGATGCTGAACCTCCTCCCGGAAGGGGTGTAGTTTTTAGGGGAGGAAGGCATCTTTTACATTTTTGTCTTTATGTGGAAGCTGGTGTGGACACATTATGTGTTGAACAGAAGCAAAGCCTCAGTATGGTTGGCGTAATATCCCTTAAACAATAAAACATGTTGACGTGGGGAGGAATGCATTTACTAGTTATATCATCCGTAATTGCTTGTATCCCAAGATCTCTCTTGTTCATAGATCTTGAAACCAAATAAATATTCATTTCTCATTAGGTCTATTTATCAATAGAAAGACCTGGATAACGTAATGGATCTATAAAGAACCGACACTTGAAGGGTGTAAGTGTGTAACCAATGGAAGGTTCTTACCCTGTTCCCGACAAATAATAATTTAGCAGGTTTAGCCTAAGAGATGATGCATACTGATTTCGACCTCTTACATTGTTACTAGAATTATTATTTTCAGTATACTGTCTTGTGCTTCACCTTTCCCTCTTGCATAACGTCCCTCCCTCAGCAGTTTTGCTTTGTATTCTAATCTGAATTGCTGAGATAGTGAATCTCTTTTCGTGACGAGTTATATTTGTGCAGATGGTGATGGCTGTGTTTGCATATATCTATCATCAGTCCTTTGTTGTGCCACAAAACTTGTCAATTGAGATGATCTTGGATCAGGTAAGTTTCTCAAGTTCACATACCAACAATCTCTCGATGAAATATAAATCTTAGTGCTAAAGTTCTTTTATGCAATAATTTAGATAATACTGAACCTCACATTCGAGGAGCAGCTAGCTGTGTACGCTAAACTGGGGCAGATTATCCAGGAGAGGACGTTTGGAGAATCTTGAGTATTTCAGATAATCATGTACGAGTGATGTAGCCTTTAGATAAGAATATCTTGTATATCTTCTCTCCTTTTGTTTTTCCCTTAGAACTTAGCGTTCCCACTGGCCTTGACTTTTCGCAAGCTGTACAGTGCTTGTTTCTCTTCTTTTCTCATTTAGTTGTTCCGCTAGTTCAGTGAATCTATCTTCCCCAAATAATAGGCACGATGAAGCATCATTTGTGAAAATTCCTGCGGCGATCAGGAAAGTGAGCCGATCCAAACCTAATTGATCTTGTTTCTGTGAGGATTGACAAGGCTAAACCCGCTGGTTGAAGAGAGCACGGAATCATCCGAAAGGGGAAGTTTCATTTTAAGTCATATACGATGACATTTTAAAGTTTGCTTTGACAGAAGGAAATGCAATGCATGTTTGAGTGTGGAGTTTGAATTGATGGTAAAATTTCCCTGATTACTCACAGGAGTTTGGTGTAATTGGCAGTGTTTGCATAGTGTCATTGTTTATTTAATATTTTCCACTTGTGGAATTGCTACTAATTTATGTCAAAAAGTTCCACAATTTTCAAGGTTTTTCTTCCGGACTTTTTTCGATACGCTGTAGGCATTGTGTTTACTGATATAATCTTTGCATACTTGGTGCAATGTTTAGTTAGTATCCGTGTATTATTTTATACAAGATTGAATGAGAGATAATAATGTGAATTAGAAAAATGTGGACACGAAAAGCATCTAAAGGTGAAAGTATCTTTGAATAGGCAATCCCAACAAAAATTCATGTATTATTATTATTGGGTGAAAATCTATGTATTATTGCTCAATATATGGCAATCACTATACATATTATGCAGACAATCTCTATGTTAATTTTCATGCTATGTAAAGAAATTACTGCTCCTTGGATTTTTCTTGGAAGGTATAAACGAGCAATAAATGATCAAAGATGTCACAACTCAAACACAGAGTGCCACTCATTTGAATTTTGGTGGCCTTGTGGCCACTAGCGTCTAGGTTTTTACGTATATATTTATACACCGTGTCGGAAGTCATAGGTTTAGATGAGGCTAAAAGTCACATGTTTAGATGAGCCAGTAGGCTACATCCGCACGACTTAAGAGTTTTATGATCTAACTTGGTTTTTTCAAAATTCACTTAAATGCTAACAAAAATTAAGGAGATATTGGAACATTAAAACAAATTGCCCTTTCTCTAAGATTTAACACTACTTACAGTGTGGTGATAAATGCAAAGCAACTATTTCCTCTATTTCTTTTCGAAAAACACGATATAAGAAAAAACTGAATCAACAGTCTTTATCTTTTTCCAAAAAAAAACTTAATTAGAGCTTTTGGCTGTGATTAACACAAGTACAATTGTTAAGCTTTCATATACTACAAGAATATGACAGAGTAAGTCCTGCAGTAGATCTCAAGCTTGTTTATCCAATAACAGTGAAGAAATGTCATGATATTGCAAAATATTATGGCCATTCACAGATTGGATGCTGTATGGTTCCTTTCAGATGGGCCATCAAATGTATCCGCATTGTGTTCTAGACATGGGCAAAAGCTTTTGCTCGCCATCGCATCTGCTTTCACTCGATAGACCTCATGACCCAACAAGCCCTTTGAAACGAGCGTAAGAGATTATAAATATGAAAAGCACGGCAGAGATGATAGCGCCAATGATTACCACCTGCACAGCATTAAACCATTCATCAACCAAATAGCATCTGTTTTCCAATCAGGTATAGTACTCGGACAATCATACTGACGCCACAAAGTTTCAAACTTACCCATTTAAACATGTAACCATAATCATTATTCCAAGAATATGGGATGTTCATCCCAAAAATCGCAGTAATCAAAGAGTAGATAGACATACACACAGTTCCGGAACTGAGAAAAAGTTCTAACTGCAGCCAACATGACAAAAGCACATATGAGCATAGAGACAACTCTAATCTCAACGAGATTGAAAAGAGATAAAATGAAAGATAGGTAGGGCATTTAGATATTTCCAAAGGAGAGCACCTGAATGAGCTGATTTCGATGATTGTCCAGCTGAAATAAGAAGCATAAGTTTTACATCATTACGTATTCAGATGAATCACATCAAACTGAAAATTATCTTGGCATTTTAACCACCTGAATATTTATGTAATCTTCTGTGTTATCAATATATTCTCGTAGCTGCAAATTAAAATAGATAAAGGTTAACTGGAAAATGAAGATAAAGAACACTCAACATGTCACTCAGAACTGAAAATTTCCAAAGAACAAAATCTAAAAGATCAATGCATTTCCACCCATCTAGTAGACATGACAGAAAGGCCATTATTTGGAACAAATGCTAAGTACAGGAAACTGAAGGGAGAGGGGCATAGTATTGAATGAAGGGATTCAATAAAAGCAACAAACACTAGTCCACATAGAGGCCCCATTACCCAGACAATGGAAGGTCTCCTCCCTATTCACAAGACTCACAAACCTCTCACGATAACTTCATTTTTCAACATTTGCTTAAGTCAGAATAATTTGACCTGATTTGTTGTGTATCTTAAGACTCATGAAAGAAAATGTAAAAGAAAGCAATAGCAATTCAGGGTTCATAAAGGAGGAATATCTATATCTAAACATAAGGAGACTTGATTGCTCCCTCCGACAATCTGCACTATTCAATCGTTAACAATGGAACTTCAGAGGCAAGCATACTACTACCACTACAGACTCTTATAGCCATCTGAAGTAATGAGGTATCTCTACTATATAAGCACATTGACCAAATTTAAAGAAGACTGTCAAACATAAAATCCACAAAAACACACAAGAGACTAAAGGTTCTAAAAGGCTTTGCCAGCTTAATATATCCAACTGCACAAGAGTGTAAAACTTGCATACCGTAGTCAGTTTATTAAATGTGCTATCAATTTGCCCGAAGTAAGCCTGCAAGAAAGAAAAACACTTCCTTGTAAGTAGGCCTCAAAAGAAGCATGCTTTCTTTTTTCAACTTTTCCTTCTCTTAGGTATAACAAATTATGCCAAAATGATGCCATTAGAAGAAGTTTACCTCCAATAACATTTCAAGCTCTTCGACATCATTCTCATCCCCGCGAAATGTTGCAATACTAGCTCTACTAGCCCTGGATATCTTTGAGCCAATGGTAGGTGAGGCAAGAAACCAGCTGGCTGCACCTGATCCACTTACAGGTGATGCACCGACCAATTTTCTTGACAAGTAAAGGTCAGCCATATCATCATCATCATCCAGTAGTTGCTCAAGCTCATCTCTCACCTGCAATTAAGTACATAAAGAAGCAACCATAATGAGTTGATGACTGTTCCTGTGCACAGTGGACCAAAGGATTGCAAGGGCAGGTGGGAGCGTTGATACTACATTGCTAATCTATTCTGCCGGTTGTTTAGACAAATACATAGTCTGTCTAAACAACTGTATAATCGACCTGTGTTTTTTAAACTATGTGATTTCCTTTTCTTTTAAAGGTTGTTTAAACAACCACGGCTTGTTTATCATAAACAACCTGCTATTTTTAAATAATCATGTGGTTTCTTTTTTGAGTTGTTTATGAAACGCTTGAGGATTTCCTATTTCTTTTTTGGGCTGGAATTTTGGTTTTTATATTTAGGGGCCTTTGTATAAATAAACTTTTAGAGATTTTAGTTTTCCTTGAAATCAATGCAGACTTAGATAAAGATAGGGCACAATGGAAGACAAAAATCCATATAGGTGATACCTAGTTGTGAATAGGTTCTAGACTTGGTGGAGAACTTCTATTTATTATTATTATTATTATTATTATTTATTATTATTATTATTGTTATTATTATTATTATTTATATATTTATCTTTTTTACTTACTTTTATTTTATTTTGGTAATGATTATGATGAGTCAAGCTAAATGAAAGAAATGAGGATTCATATCGCCTAATCCAAACTTGCTTGGGACTGAGGCCTAATTGTTATTGTTATTATTGTTTTTAGTTTTAAATGAGATCAAACCTCATCAACCACTAATCCAAAAAAAGTTATTTTTACCTAAAGTTTAAATCTTAAGTCCATTTACCTTTAAAAAAAGACTCAATAGACCCTTTAAATTGAAGGACCCACGCACTCTAACAGGTCTTCAATAGTAAAAAGAATATGATAAAGATATGTACATTAGATTCAACAGGGAACTATAATATTGACGAGACAAAACACATTGGAGTATGCAAGGAGCGTAATAATCTGCAATAACATCATTCCATTACAGATACTATTGTTAATAAGAGTAGAAATCACGGGCACGCGTAAGTTGAAGCCATTCGCATAGTATATCAAAATGGAGTAGAGCCCCAAGGCGTTGGTTCGGGCAAAAATAGTAAAGCATGAGAAGTGTTGTCAGCGCATTTCACAAGTTTAAAAAACATAGTGGTTGTTAGTTTTAGACATATGTATATAATAGTCTTGTCCCACATTGGTAGAGAAGAAGTATAGGATTGTAGAATATAGCTATAAATAAGGGCCTCTTGTATTGTATCAAAACACATCAATAATATATTTTCTTTCTCCCGTGCTTTCTCACATGGTATCAGAGCTATCGTGAGATTTTATCGCTGTGCATAAATTCCAGCGATTCCGGGAAGAAAATTCAGTCACCAGGAAGCCTTTTTTTCCGGCGACCCATTAGGTTTTTTTTTTGTGTCTGCCGTGGTTCTATCAGTGTTGTGCAAAATCCAACACTAGCACAAGAGCCACCATTTCCCGGCGACCAAACCCCAGTGAGAAGCTCCGGCAGACGCCTCCTCACGCGCCTCCACGCGCCACCAGCAGTCACGCGCGTTATCTCACGCGCACCCACGCGCCGGCGCGTACAGCTAGTTCCGGCCACTTTTTGAAAAAATTCCTTCAGAGCAGTTGGGTCGCCTGGTAATTCCGATCCTACCCCTGCTGTTTTCGTTTTATTTCAATCACTTTGAGTTTTTCTCCGGCAACTACAGTAATTTCCGGCAGCTACAGTAGGTTTCCAGCAACTACAGTATCTGTTTACTCTGTTTTTTCAGTATTTCCTTATTCTGTTCAAGTAGATTACAGTACTCTTCTCTTATTTGGTAACAATTT
>MCJB01050241.1:10509-29370 GCA_002018475.1 Nicotiana obtusifolia
GGGGGGGGGGGGGGGGGGATGTAAGTCCTAAGAGTAGCATGAACTTACTTCAATTTCAGTACGAAGTATTGTAATTTCTTCTTCTCTTCCATCCTTAGTTTGCTGTGCAGCTTTAAGAGCAGCCTGCAATAACATTGCAGGAGAAAAACAGTATCATCAGACCAGAAGCAATAGAAGCATAAACATTAAGCAAGCAAGCATGATAATTATCATAATTTCTGTTAGACTTGTCTAGACAGTAGACACGTAAGCTAAAGTTAAAAGACTAAAAGGGTTTGACAAGCAACAGTCTTTGACGAATCAGTGACACAGTTGAGTAATCATGTATGACTTCACTACTTGTAATCACAGTTCTGCAAGCTACCTCTCTCTGGCGAAGTGCTTCTTGCTTCCTGTTGTCATTATGCATACCATCAGACAATGTTTGTTAAGCATAAATATGGAAGGGGAGAAAACATTACAAGTAATACCTGCTTAATAATTTGGCTTCAAGTGATAGTCCTTCTCCAAGAGAAGCAACCTGTAAAAAAAAGGAATTGCAATAGATTCATACAACTGTTAGATCTAGAAAACTAAACGAAGGCAAATCATGACTTCAAAAACTAGAATCCTGTTCTAAAGCCATAAGGAAACTATGTCTCACTGAGTAAAGACCAGATAGAGTTATTATCATTAGTTGACTGAAACCGCATTCGCACAGTAATCAGCTTCACCCCTTCTATTGGTGTTTATAATTAACTTAACATTTTAAAGCGTCCCTGGGAACAGACCATTTACTATTGGTGAATTACCTGTTTCTCCAACAAACGAACCCTAGCTTCAGCTTCTTCACGTTGTTCTTCTGTATGACGTAGCTGTAAGTTACATCAGCCATTATGATCCAGAAAAACACAAAGTCGCTCAAACTATTCTTTCATCTATTCTCTAAATGTAGAAAGGTAAAAAAGCTAACCTTATCTAAAATAACGTCGTTTTCTTCTTGAAGCATATCAAGCTGCAAAGGAATTACAAAATTCTCATTCGAATGTTATCAAAACTGTCATTTATCCAATCATCCAAATTACGCGAGCCTCAAGAGATAATGAAGACATGTTCCAGAATGGATAAGCCTAGCCTATTTTAGAAGCCATCCAGACAGCATCTTCACTTAGATGACATACCTCATCACGAAGCGCAGAAGCTTCGTGCTCATTTCCTGAACCCTTCAAATCAATGCGTCCTAATTCTGGTGTGAACCTAAAATTATTTCTAATACAGTTAAAGATCATCGTCGCTTGCTGTGATAAAAAAGAATGCACATTGCATCGAGATATCATACAGTTTAAGGGGGCATCAATTATAGTATAATTTTCATATACTCCCTCCGTTTTAATTTATGTGAACCTATTTGACTGGGCACAGAGTTTAAGAAAAAAGAGAAATATTTTTGAACTTGTGGTGTAAAATGAGTCACATATAATTTGGGTGGCTATAAATCATTGCATAAAAGGTAAATTGTATCCAAATATGGAAAAGAGTCATTCTTTTTGGCACGGAGTAAAAAGGAAATAGGTTCACATAAATTGAAAAGGAGGGAGTATTGTCATATGGTTATTTGCCACAGTCGCTCCTGTATGTCACAGGACGAATGCTTTCTTATGTAGCCTAACATATGGAATGGAGGCGCAGTCGACTGATAGTTGATTGATTGCTCTTGAAAGTCATAGGAATATTCCTTAATTCTATGACCACATGAGTAGTCCTTAATTCTATGTAGTGTGACATGAATTCAATAAATAAATTACGTTTACATCCAATAGTTTACAAATTAAACATCATAAGCAATGAAAAGAGGATTTAAAATGCCAAAAGTTAGACAAGAAGAGAACTAGACGGAAACTCAACATCAGGTCACAAAGTCACAATTTCAGTTTCAGTCCAACTGCAATCTGTTTCTAGTTCGAGTTTCAAAATGGACAACACAGAAGTAACAATCCATCTCTTCAATACAAGTATTAAATAAGCATTGGAAATTTGAAGTTAAAAGTGTACTAGTTTAGCCAACCACAAGATCCATTTTAACAAATTACACGAAGAATAAGACACAATGCTGGCTAGTTCAAGCTAATCATACTAGTCAAGGTGTACAACATTTAGAAAATTGAATTAAATCAAGATATTAGTAGATGTATGAGTAGAAGATAAAATAATAACAACGGTTACCTTTTCTCTCTCAAGCGACTACTAGGAGGTTCTATTGGCGGTATGGAAACTGGGGTTCTCAATGATGACCTACTTGGTGGCACTATTGCCCCGGTTGTTGTTGTTGCTGCTGACGTACTACGAACAGACATCGAGGCTCTTCCAGTTGACGATGAACGAACAGAAGGAGTGTGATCCATAAAGTTCCGACCTAACTAAACATGGTAGCATCTAATTATCATCAGAAAAGAAGCCTCAACCAAAGTGTTTCTATGAATAGTTAAAAGCATTAGTCCTTTACAAAAACAAAAAGTGACAAGTGGATATGTCTTCCGGAAAGTGCACAACAGATCACAAGAGTCGACAGACTTCACTTTTGCAACAGTGAAATCTCCTTTATATAGAAGCCATTTTTTCTTTTGGACAAGAGAAACCAATATTTAATAGCCCACACCCCATAGCATGTGGCTTCATGACTACTTCTCTTCACCCCCTCCCCCCTCCCCCCTTGACTCTGTATAAATGCTGGCTCGCAAGACGAGAAGTAAACTTCTAAGAACAGCCTTAGGGCCATTAGGACATGAATATATCTAAACCAAAATTATTTCATTGAGTCTTGTGCCAGCGGAAGAAAAGTCAAATTAAAACCACATGACTGCACTTCCCCTCATAGTCAAGCAATGTTTGCATATGTTTCAAGTCAGAAGGTGTATTGCCTAAGCAAAGGGTTGACCTGCAAATATTTTTGTCCCCTCTTAATTTTTCCCATCAATAATCTGATTAACCAACTGATTTCAATCCAAACAAATCCACTTAATTACGCAACAACAACGAATCATTCATAACCTCACATCACATCATGCAATAGTCGATAACTATGCAGAAAATTTAGCATAGGAAACACAATTCAATAAAAAAAAGTGAATCAAAATTACCGCGGGGGAAGGAGATCTATTAGGCTTGGCTAGTGAAATAGCTGACAAACCACTGCTCTTGCTGTTGCTATTACTCCTATGGTCGTTAGTGGAGAAAGCAGCTGTAGGACGCCGAAACCCTAGATCATCATCATCCTCGTCGTCATCAGGAGGCGGCTGAGAAGAAGCCATGACTTGTGCCAAACGCTGAGCAGCAGCTTTGGCGGCGACATTCTGAGTCCTCTTTATAGTAGACATAGGAGGCAACCGAGCACGGGGATGAGCCGGAGATCCCGCCGGCGAAGATGAACCCGTGCTGCTTGATCCTCCACTCCACTGCCGAGCGTACACCGGACTTCCCGTCCTCCGCCGATCCATCTACTCTGCAACTCTGTGTGTGTGTGATGTTACACAAGTATAGATAGATGTATATGAATTTTGAGAAGTTCCTAGATTTTTATGAAATCGTTGGGACCTCGATTTTCTCCCGGCGAAGGAGAGGAGAAAAAAAGAAGATCGGGAGAAGAAAGAGATTTGACGGCGTCAAGACGTCAGTCGGAAGAAGTAATAAAGAAAAACGAAACGCGTATCGCGGGAGAGATGAAAACGGAAGAAAAGACCGTTTGAAACAGCTAGCTCTGATTTCAGAGCGGCTTCAGTTACCGTCAAGTCAACTGGTCCTTGAGCTATTTTTTAATTTCATTTTCATCTCGGCGTTGTCCCCAAACTTCTGATTGCTCCTCCTAACACTCCCTTTTAAGAAGCTTTTCCTTCTCTTGCACTCCTACGACTTTTAGCTTTTTAGACAAAATAATTCAAGTTTTAACGAATTCGAAAGACACGGCTAAACTAAATTTATGTTATTTCCTTACATTATTGTTGTAATTTAATTAATTAGTTATTCTTATCACAATATTACTTGTCATAAAAATTTAGTAATTTACTTATAACTTATCTTATGGAGTAAGTAAGTTGATCATTTAAATATTTTTATTAACATTAGCGTATTGAATTTAAATTCTAAACTAATTAGAATGTTAATATAGCTTTGTGCCTTAAATGACGCTTTACTCAAAATCCTCATTTCTGCCTTTTCATTTTGGTTAAAAACTTAAAATGGACAATGATTTTGGTGATTCGAAGAGTTCTAAATGAATTTCTTAATTCCATATATTAATAGTATTTGATTTCATTGTTCATTGATTTTTTTTCTTTGGCATAAACTCTACAATTAACTATAATAGTCAAAATAACGCTAAACATTTATTTATACGCTGTCACCTGCCAAATTATGGTTAGACAGATTTATAAACCATACCAGCCAATAAAAGTACGCCAACCATACTTGGTATGTACTATGTTTTTTTTTTCGCATTTCAATAATAAATCTCATTTAAAATGAAACATCTATCAGCTAAACTGGATATTGTAGTACACTAAGAAATATAGAAAAGTTTCATTCCGTTAACATAACACAATATCCAACACTTTTCTTTTGGTACAAACTATTTTTTCTTTAAAAAACTACAATACTATCTTTTCCTATTTGAATCAAGCGGAGGAGCCAGAGAGGATAGTGGCAATTACTATAGGATACTAAAGTCTTATAGGACTAACACCCTGGTAGATGGAGAGTTCGACCCATTTATATGTGTTGAGTTGTTTTGCTTGTCTATTTCAAGAATACTCGGTGCATGATTTACAGCTTGAATTATCCGTCATCGATTCTTCCGATATATTTTTCGACTTTATTCTTCAATATCACATCGTATTGGGGTAGATGACATGGAGGCTCGCTTCTTGTATTTTGTGTGATAAGAATGTGCCACCAAAATTTAAAGGTAAGTTGTATAGAGCGATGATCAGACCGACTATGTCGTATGGGGCGGAGTGTTGGCCAATCAAAGAACTCTCATATGCAAAAGATGAAGGTGGTTGAGATGAGGATGTTGAGATGGATGTGCAAGCATACCAGGTTACATAGAATTAGAAATGAAGTTATTCAAGACAAGGTGGGTGTGGCCCTTGTGGAGGACAAGATGCGGGAGGCGAGAGTTATATGGTTTGAACATGTGAAGAGGAGATGCACAGATGCTTCGGTAAGTAGATGTGAGAGGTTGGCCCTGGAGAGTCTAAAAGAAGTAGAGGTAGGGCAAAGAAGCATTGAAAGATGTGATTAATCAAGATATGACTTTACTCCAGCTTACTGAGGACATGATCATGAATAAGAAGGTATGAAGATTGAAAATAAAGGTAAATGGTTAGGCAGCCAAGAGTAACAAACCAATTCACAATACAAACAAAGACTTGTATTTTATAATCATTGAACGATATTACACAGTAAAAGGAAATACTAATGGAATGAAGAACAACAATTCACTAGGAATTAGAGGAACAAGGAAAGGATAACCGGAAGGGGATGAGAAGTTTAAGACGTTAGAAAGAGATGAGAAGAATATACTCAGTCGAAGCCTCAACATAATTCGCATGCTCTCCTCCTCGCACAAACTCATAATTATAACAACTACATTTCTTCTTGCCCAGTAACTCTTTGACACGTGTACCCGGGTGGGTCCCAATGGTAGTCCAGTATAACCTTGTGTTGGGCTGTTTAATCAATTGACCCCGGCGTAAACCATCCCCACGCCCAAGTGCATCATTTTGGTCTGCCCCATTCACAATATTATATTGTTCTTGTTTGTAACCGTAGTTTTAGTACATGATTTAGTGTCATTTATGTATTTTTGTATTTGTTGACTTCTGTTATTATTTGTTGTTGTTTTCGCTTCAATTTTCTGATTGCAGTAGCTAGTGTTTGTTTTGTATTTTCGCTTCGGTTTTCTGATTGGTGTACTTGTTGTTGCCCTTTCTTTTACCTTTCCTAAGCCGAGACAGTCTCTCTGTCTTTTTGAAGGTAAGGATAGAATCTGCGTACATATTATCCTACTCATACCTCATTTGTGGGATCACACTAAGTTTATCGTTGTTGTACGTATTAGTATAACTAGATGCTTAAAAGTTTCATACAATTTTCTTTTGCATGATATGCTATTTTAATACATTTTCTTAGTTTAAATACTTTCAAATGTTAGTTTAATTTTGAAAAAGCTAGAAATTTAAACTAGATTGAAATGATGCGGTGTGTCCCCGTAGTGAAACACACTGTCCCCTGGATTGCCCTAGCATTAGATTAGATGTATAAAAGTGACAAGCCACTCGTACAAAAATGATATTCGAAAACTTTCACACACTTTAATCATGACGATTGCACACTCATCTCCATTACTGTCACAGTTGGCAATACAACTAGACAAAAGTTTAGTAGAGGTCATCAACATTGTCTGTAGCAAGGGATTATTGGAGGTTATTAGAAGCATCATCGGAAGGACAAGACAAGTAATTATAATTTTAACTAATAAAATACTATTGTAAATCTAATTAGTAATGTTGGAATATAATAATAAGAAAAAAGTAGGAAAGAAATATCATCATTCAGATACCCATAAACAAAATGTTGGAAAAAGAATGCTTAGCAAGTGTGCAATCCAAGAATATCAATTACAATCAGTCCAATAAAAATTGAGCTAAACTCACTCTCAAGACTCGAATTTTTCCATCCTATTTGTCTATAATTAAGCTGCTTTCTTTTCAACAAGTTTCTCAATCAAGTCAGCAGCATCTTGAACTGTTACAATAGTCTCAGAATTCTCTTCTTCTACTGCAATGCCGAATTCCTCTTCCAGTGCCATCACAATCTCTACCTGCTCAGTCGCAAATACTTTGAGTTATTTTGATCATTCTATATATATATATATAACGAATTGCAGGAGCAAATCAATAAATGAAGATATAAATTAGTACTCACAGTATCGAGAGAGTCAGCACCGAGGTCCGTATTGAACGTAGATTGAGCATTAACTTTAGTGTCCGCAGGTAAAGCAAGTTGCTTCCTCACTATGCTTATTACCTTCTCAACCGTCTCTGGCTTTGCCTGTGGATTGAAACAGGTCAAATCAATAAATATGTCATAGTCTACTATAACCTGAATTTATAATTTAATGATATCAGTCAAACTTTCTCATATAACAAGTGTGCGTTAGATTCTCGTTTATCTCTTTTTCCTTTCTCCCCCATTCACCATGTAGTAGGATTTTATTTAAAAAACAAAGTGTCATGATCCTACTTGCCCAAAGTTAGTTTGAGTCAAGATGGTCTAACATGCCCAACCTCCCTTTTTTGGTTTGTTTTTTTTTGAAGAAAAAGGAAATAAAACTAATATACTTTTCTAAATGATTAATTTAATGTTTCCAATTCAAATTTATGTAACTTCGAAACTCCAAATAAGATTTTATATGTATGAGTCATTTCAAATTCAATCCGGTGAATAATCAAGTCAACAAACATGTTATAACCTAACCTGTTCAAACTTGAGTAGGTGAAAAAGTAACGGTTGATTTTGCTATGTCTCGATTTTGTCAATGTCAATAAACCAGGTATATGGTACTGGTCTTAGCTCATTAAATATGGATTAATTTTTTTATATACATATGCTATAAATAAAATAAAAAATACAAACTAACTACATTATAGAGCACAAATAAAAGATTAAATGGAGGGGCATGAAAAAGAAGATTTACACAAGAAACACAGAAGCGGGAGGTTCTGAGAGAAGGGAAACCAGCAGTCCTTGCCCAACCTACAGAAACCAACTTCAGACCTGCATTTCCTCCGCTTATCTGCAAAAGGACGCAATCAATTATTTATTTAATTATTTATTTATGTATACCAATTCTTGCACCACAAATTAGGAGTGGAAGTAGTTGATGGACTAATTGCATTATTGCAAGAAATGTAGTTGCTTCCATAGTCAATACATGCTACATTAATAATGCAAAAGAAAATTAGTCATGTCAAATCCCAACCAAAGGCTTCAATTTATTTGTAAATGACAACCATTTGTAAGTTTCTAGCAATAACCTGCGATGTCTTGAACGACTGATTCAGTGAACACCCAAATCTGAGACAAGTAGCTGAAACACTAGCCATTTTATGAACAACTAGGAATAGGGGAAAGACAGAGAAGAAATGCAAGGGTTGTATTGAGGAGATAATGAGTTCGTTCAAGATTCAAAGATGACTGACCATTTGAACATTATCTAGAAAGGAAGAAAAAGATCTGGCAATTGCACAGTAATATTAGTATTATATACTATTATTTAGAAGTTGACAAAGCAAAGCACTTTGCATTATTTAACCAAAAAAAAAAAAAAGCACCTTGCATTATTAATTTGTGTGGTGGAAAAAAGAAAGAAGAGGTAGGATCCGGCGAGTGGTGAATATTTACCGGAGCAGCCTGCAAATCCTATCCAAATTATATGTTCCTTTCTTATGTGACATAGCTGGGATTCTGCTTGCTGGCTAACGTTTTGTTTCGATTCTCCTTTTGTCAAGTTGACCACGTGCAACACCCATTTTTTTTCTCACCCGATCTAGCAGTATTCATATAAAGGCTCGATTAAATTTGAATTCGCATAAAAAAATTTCACATTAAAAATAAAATATGTAGGGCTCATCCCCATAATGAAGAAGAGAAAAACAGGAAGGAAAATTTGTAAGATGTCAAAATTGGTGGTAGGCATCAAAATGCACCGAAAACACGTTTTTGATCAAAATTGGTTTTGGTTCTCAATTTTCGATTTGCAAATGGCAAGTTGCAGGAAACCAACTTCTAATTGGTTAAGAGTTACAACACTTTTTCCTATAGATAGAAGACTTAAGCTTCTCATTTTGACACACCAATCGCAGAGGAAAAATATATATGAGAGTTAGAAAGAAAGAGTGAGGTTTCACAGATAGGGTATAAGAAAATAGTCTGTAAAAAAATAGAGAGTGAGCGATATTGCAGTGAGGTGGGAATATCAAAAGAGGATTATTTTTTTTTAGTGTTGTAGTGGTCTTTGGAATATTTTACTCGGCCCTACAAAGTGTAAAATTCCTTGCTATAGTAATATCAGTTGCTCTTCTCGGGGGCGTGATTTTTTTCGTTATTCAAAAGAGTTTTTTACGTAAAAGTCTTGGTGTCGTTGTCACTCTTTTATTCTTGTTAATTACCGTATATCGGTGCTACGTTATTATTTCACTTTTTTTACCGTGAATATTATTTCTGTGGGAATTTATTCCCAACAAAACATTCCTTAACAAAATTAACTCCATATCTAGGGATTGAACCTTTGCTTTTGCAACAACTTAATTAACTCATTCTCGTCCTAATTGTGTATAATATTTTGCTTGAGATCAGATAAAGACTACGTTTGATAAGATCAAAAAAAATTTATTTCGAGATTTAGTTGATTATTTTGTATGGTTAATTGTATTTTCGATATTTTACGGTTTACGTCAAAAGAGAATATAACTTAATTAATTGGGGAAAAAGTTTTTCTTACATGCTACATTATTCTCTATTATTTCTCATGACTTTTTTTTAACCATCATGTATATGTTATTATTGCCCTGACAATTACAAAACGATAGCCTCAGGACAAATAAGTTACCTATGCACAGTCATATTTTACTAAGTTTAGCAATCAAGCATCAACAAATAAATCTCCATTCGAACAGATAACTCTTTTGAAGGGGGAACTGGAAGTGAGAGAAGGTCTATCTTCTCTCAAAGTCCTCTTCATTTTCATCTTCAAAAACTTTTGCTATAAAAAATTATGCCTAATCTCTCACACTCCACCAATTAAATTTTACAGATTCCTCCAAAACCATTAGACATCACTCATAATCACGGAGACCTTAATAATAAGAATAGTGTAGGGACTCATTCACAGCCTACTACAACTCATCCAACTCCTCAAAAGCCTACATCTTCCTTCAAGGATATGCTACTAGTGAATTCAGAAGAAATTCACATATCCATGCAGCGAGAGGAACCCTACACTCAACCCATGCCATACGACTCCCCAATGGATGACTTAGAGTATGCTCACCCACATCGCAAGATATGGAAGCAATCAGTGAAAAATTACAAATCAACCTGTCAGTGGAAGACCTCCAGCGTATTTATCAGCCTTGGAAATATTCACACTTATCATTAAACTCATGGGTAAACGTATCCTCCATTACTACGTATAAAGAAAAATACAAGAGCTATGGAAGCTTACTGAAAATTTCACACTCATGAATCTTGGAGCAGATTATTTTATAGTAAACTTCAACAAGGAATAAAATATGATTCGAGCCTTGAATAACGGTCCATGGTTCATTAATGAATTCTTTCAATCAATCCAAAAATGGGAGCCTCAATTTGTGGCAAGTGAAGCCAAACAATTATATTCAGCGGTATGAATACGATAACATCAACTCCCAACAGAGTTTTATGATGTTGTTATATTATTAAAAAATTGAGAATAAAATAGGCAAAGTACTGCGGATTGACGCCTGCACGTCATCAACACTAAGAGATCGATATGCAAGGTTATATGTCGAAGTTTCGATGGATTTACCTGTCAAATCATTTATTTTTATTGGATCTTATAAACAACAAATATTATAAGAAGGAGAAAATTATTTGTGCAAAAATTATAGAAGATTAGGTCACAATATCATCAATTGCCAATACTCAAAGATGCAAGCTGCCAGGTTCAACTCGAAAAACGATGATCAAACCTCCGGTGCACGGGACATAGGTGAAGGGGATTGGAAGACAATATCCTTTACCAAAAAGAAGGTATTCAGTACACGTTCAAAATCTCCAACCAATTCAGCAACAACAGGTATAAATGCCAAAAATATTCAATACACATGTAAGTATATTAACACCCAAAAACTTAGGTACATTGAAAAGGAACCTGCTAATATTTTTGACTCTGACAAGAAAATCAAACATGCTCCTTTTAGAACCTGTTAATTCATCCAAACAGACTCTAGATACGTCCAACAAATTTGCTCACATTATGAATTTACCCACAGTTTGTAATAAAACCACTATTCCAATAATAGATGGATTAGAGGACAACCAATGCATGCAAACAGGAATGAACATTGCAAAGGAAATGTCCTTACACGTGGATCCAACTGGAGAAGCATTGGAAATTAGAACTCAATCACTGGAACATAAATTAATAAAACCAAATATTATTACCAACACTGATAATATTAAAAAGGTATTTCAGTCTACAATATTGTCCAATACACTACTCAACAATACTAATAACAATCCTAACCATAATGAGTCCAAAAAATACTTGACTTTGCATGAAGCAGATTGACAAATGGAACAAACAACACAACATGTGGCAAAAGACAAATCTACCAACGATCTTCTTAAATCCCATACGTTACTCCACTCATCTTCCATGCAAATTGATCCTACTAAGGAAAACAGTAACCTTACATTCCCATCATTACCTCCTATCAACTATCAAAATATAAACTCCATCATTAGCAAAAATGCTAAGGCTACCGTTTATTGCAAAAAGAAGATTTAGATTAGTACATATTCTTCATCAACAGAGGAACCAAACCATGGACGACCTACCACCACTCCCACCTCACTTACCAAATCAACCACACTTTTTCACATCTCCTCCTCCACCACATAATTACCAACCAACATCGTGGCTAAAAAGGGGTCTTTTGGGCCATGCCATCACCTTCAACATCCAAATCAATAGGCAATAGATGGTGATAATAATCCAAAACACACGTTACCTAGCCCAATTTATCTCGGACAGAATGTATTTAGCTATGAATAATTACACAAACCAAATGTGGATCAACAACATACTCAATCCCTTAGCTCTCCAACTCGAACCACACGCTGATATAAATAATGCAAAATCAGTGGAACCTCCCACAAATTACCAACCCACACTTTCCACTAAACTTACCGATGAACCTCCCTTTCTTTCCATCGGAAGAGAACACGAACCCAAATCCAATATTCATGGCCTAGAACATGCATGCAAATCAGGAAGAAGTGCATCTTGTGAACAACCATCCAATCAACATGAACCCCAATCCCCAACACAATATACAAGAACCAAATTTGAATCCAGTAGGGGAAAAGGATGAACTCCCACAACAAGGTATGGAACTAAGTGTGGAGTTTTCAAGCCTAAACGAAGTAAAAATACTTCTCTTCCCAGATTTGTGGAGCAAGAATTACATCTTCAGCTGTCCCAACACGATGTACAAATGCTCAATGCACATACGACAACCACAAGATCCAACTGCGGGAAAACAAGCAGTGATACTAGTACCATCAAGGAGAAGGAACCACAACTCTATGGAATTAGAAACCAACACCAACCAATATCAATAAATACAAATGCATAGCCCACTAGTATAATTTTCTGGAAAATGAAGGGGGCAAACAACGATGATTTCTGTAGGAACTTCAGGGAGCTCATCGATACTCATAGGCCATGCATGGTAGCTTTACTAGAAACCGGGATGACAGCCTATGTAACATTTCTCAATGATTTTAATTTCTCAGAATTAATAGAGGTGACAGCAGAGGGGCAAGCAAGTGGTATGGCTATCCTCTATAACCATAACCTCATCACAGTCCAACACTTCACTAGGAGAGGCCAATAAATCCATGCAATGCTTCCGGTACAACCTTACAAAATCCAATGGCTATTTAGTTCTATCTACGCTAGCACTAAGATTAATTATAGGGATACATGTAGGAAAACCTTGTTTCCATCTCTAAAAAATATGAAGGACCCAGGATGATAGGTAGCGATTTTAATGATATCATTAACAGTAGTGAAAAGATAGGAGGAAGACCTATGAAATTAGCTAGATCATCTAAAGTTTGGAACTACGTTAATAAGTGTAATCTAATTGATCTAGGCTTTAAGGGTTGCAAATTTATATGGTCAAACCATAGGAGAAGAAACAAAGGCCTTAACATGGAAAGACTCAATCGAGTTTTTGCTGGTTAAATACATTCCTAAATGCCACAGTCACCCACCTTCCTAAAACATACTCTGACCATAACCCTATATTAGTCAAACTAAATAACCCTTACAACAATTCAAAACGGCCCTTTATGTTAGAAAATATATGGTGTACTCGCCCAGAGTTCCCAAATGTGATAATTTCAAACTGAAATAATAAAGACCTCATAGATGCTACAATCACTTTCACAAAAAATATCATACTACGGGGGAAATCAACTTTTGGTAACATTTTTAAAAATAAAAAAGGATCCTAGCACGACTAGCTGGTATCCAAAATTCTATTAATTATGGGCGTAATCAATTTTTACATGATTTAGAACAATCCCTAACAAATGAATACAATAGTATCTTGAAATTGAAAGAAGATTATTGGAAACTCAGATCTCGTATTACTTGGCTTAACGACGGGGATGCAAACACTAATTTCTTCCATATATTAGCATCCAATAGAAAAAGATAAAACCATATTAGCTTCTTTTAGAATGCACAAGGTAATTGGATTGACAACCAAAGAGACCTCTTATCTTATACTCACGACCACTTCAACATTGTGTTCACTATTAATCATATTTCAACAAATTAGTCTAATATTAAATTGAGCACCACTAGCTTCGATAACGTAGACCTATCAGTCCTAAATAAACCACTACTAGATAGTGAAATTAATTCATCCATTTTCTCCTCCAGACCATTTAAGTCACCAGGACCATACGGATTGCACCCCTGTTTTTTAATAAAAAATATTGGAATATTGTAGGTCAATTTGTTTGAACCTTCTGCCACAAAGTATTCACTGAAAATACAATCCCTTCTGAAATAAATACCACGTATTTGTCTAATCCCAAAATTTCTCAATGCAAATAATCTTAATAATTTCTGGCCAATAGGCCTGGGCAATATTATTTACAAAACTATCACAAAAATAATTGTCAGTAGATTTAAGCCTTTCCTGGACAAGCTAATTAGTCCATTCCAATCAAGTTTCATTAAAAACAGAAGAGCGAGTGATAATGCTATTATTATTCAGGAAGTCATTAACCATTTTTAAAAAATTAGTGGTAAGTCCGGTAACATGTTAGTCAAAATCAATTTAGAAAAAGCTTTCGATAAATTTGAGTGGTCCTTTATTTATCGAATTTTATTATACTAAGTTCCCTACCAAGATTTCTAAGCTAATAATGTTGTGTATTACTACAAGTACCATAACAGTTCTAGTAAATGGATCCAAAACAAACTACTTCTACCCTAGTAGAGGTATCAGACAAGGCGACCCAATGTCACCATATCTTTTTATCCTATGTATGAAAATGTTGTCAAGGTATATAAACCACCACGTTGACATCAGGGAATGGGATACCATTAAATTAAGTTCTAAAGGACCTCCCTTGTCACATTTATTCTTTGCAGATGACCTAGTTCTAATGGGAAAGCAAACAATAAAACATGCTCCACAATTTGTAAGGCTCTTGATTTTTTCTAGGAAATATCTGGACAAAATATCAACTATAATAAATCTAGAATTATTTTCTCCAAAAATTATACTAAAACTTGTATTGCTAACATCTCAACTGGCCTAGGCATCATAAGTAATACTTCCTTTGGGAAATACCTAGATTTTTTGATAATTAATGGAAGCCTACACATAAAGACTACCAACACATTATTGATAACATGCGTGCTAGACTTTCAGGCTGGAAAATAAATTTTATGAATTTAGTTGGGAGAGTCACACTCATTTCATCGACCCTATCAAGTTTTCCAGCCTACTACATGCAATATACCCTCCTACCCTCCAAAACACTCAAATTAATTCATAAAATACAAAGGAATTTCCTATGGGGTACCACTGAAACTAAAAAAAAATTACATCGCCTTAGTTTGGACGTGGTCACAAACAAAAAAGAGAATGGTGGATTGGGCATAAAAAAGCTAAATAAAAAAACTTGGCCCTATTGGCTGGCCTAGCATGGAGATTAACTAATAATCCACTAAACCTTTGGGCAAACATTATCACCAACAGATATAGTAATCATTCCAAATACAACACATCATTTATTTGGAAGAGCATTGTCACAGGATGGTCAATCTGCCAACGAGGAGTAGCATGGTCTATCCATCAAAAATCATCTCTAAATATTTGGGAAATAAAGTGGATCCCCAACTGTAATAATCTCAAGAGTTATGTCACATGACCCCTGAACAAACATGAGGCTACTCTCGTAGTTAGAAACATTCGTTCTAACAACATGTGGAACCTGGGGAAAATATCCTTAAATATCCTGCTGAAACACAAGAAAGGATCACATCTATTATTTTCGATCCTGGAGCTAAAAAGGATACCCTAATATGGGATATTAGCAATAATGGCACTTTCACAATAAATTCTTGTTATGACCTCATTGACAAAAGTTTCTCTATACAAAATAATTATAACTGGATGGAAACTCAAATGTCCTAACAAAATAAAATATTTTCTTTGGCTTTGTCACCATAATAAATTGCGATGCAAATACCCTTTAGTACGTATAGGAATGAACATTAACGATTTATGCACAATTTGTCGTAAGGAGACTGAGGATATTAGCTATATATTTTTGGGATGCTCCGTGGCTAAGATTTTGTGGCAATAATTAGGTATAGTTATTAAGTACCCAAATAATGACAACTGGCTAAACTATCTCAGGGAACTAGCTCCAAACATATCCAGTACCACATCTCTTGGACTAATGATTCTCATTCGTCGTATGGAATATCTGGATAAATAGAAACAACAATAACATAAACAACACTTCGAAAGAAATCTCCTTAACCTTTATACTAAATCAAGCCATTCAATACAAACTATTAACTGACCGCGAGATAAATCTAGATAGACAGGTCCCTGTTAAATATAGTTGATCAACACCACGTAGAGGGTGGTACAAACTAAACATAGACGGGTCCTTCAAAGGGGGAGATTCACATGGAGGAGTAGTGGGTGTATTTAGGAACTCCAGTGGGGAATGGGTCCTAGGATTCCAAATGAAATCTTACGCAAAATCACCCACTCAAACCGAACTACAAGCCCTCTACCAAGGACTACATCTTGCTTATGAAATGAAGCTATATCTTTTTAGAGGTGGAAACAGACACCGCACAGGTTATTATCTATATTAACAATGCTTGTATAACTTATGACTCTATCATTAATAAATGCAGGTGGTTAATCTCCAGAATGGGCATGGTAGTGATCCAGCATAATTTTCGTCAAGGCAATGAAGTGGCTCACCTTTTGGAAAAGTATGCATCCATTCTTTCTAGTGTTAATAAACTCTGTTGTCTAGTTAATCCTCCAACCTATGTCATGACCAGGATGCTGGCGGACAAAGTGAGAGATGTTCATGTTAAATCTGTTTCTATTCATGGTTGTAGGCACCTAGGCAAAACTTGGTAACCAGCATGCTATGCTTGGGTTATCCTATCTATGCAATGATCCACAAGATCAAAGCTGTTGTAGTATGTAATTTCTATTAAATAAATTTTTAATTTATCTCCAAAAAAAAAAAAAACTCTTTTGAAGGGATATGAATCAGATAGGAAACCTGGAATCATTTTGATGATGGCCCTGTATTAGATGGTTTTCATAAGGCATATTCTGTTGATTACATGCCTATAAATGAAACTCAGGCCCATGGGAAATTTTCCAACTAGAGTCCAGATAAAAGCTCCAGTTTGAAAGTTTTGATGGGCATGGCATGGGCTTGGAGATCATTGGGCTCTCAAAGCAAATTAGGCCATAAAACTTTGGGCAACTTACATATTTGGCTACTTAGTCAAAATAATTGTATTTGCTAACTAAATATACAAAAAAAACAAAAATGTATGTTATATATTAATATAAAAAAAAAAATATATATATATATATATATATATATATATTTTGCTTATTATTTTTAAGAGCGTCTATACTACGTAGTTTTTCCTAAAACTTTGTCGAACTAGGAATTTTAAGCCTCGAAAAAATTGCACATTTATCAATTGGGATCATTGCTGATATGCACAACTTACACTGGTCATTGTAGTTGTGACCATAAATTAAAAGAAAAATCTTCTTACTTTCAAAGTAGAAATTGAAACTCAAGTGGAGAGGTTTATCACAATTGTATAGTGCTCGCATAATGTATCATTTGCCATTCCCAGTTTCATTTTTTTTATGACTGTAGTGTTCATATCATCTTGCTCGCGTTTTCACTAATTTCATGGGTTACCTGTTATATTCATACAGATATCGCTCTGTTCAATGCTTGAATAAATGAGAAGAAATTATTTAATATTTTTGTTTCACCAGGAATTTAAACATAAAAATATTATGGTTCTCAACCCACTTCATTAACTACTAATAGCCTGATTGTCCAAGCAGTTTGTGTTTGACTAATTAATTTGAAAAGTACTTTTGAGCAGTAATTAGTATTTGGTCAAGCTTTTAAAAACTGTTTGTAAGTGTATTTTTCTTAAAAATGCTTTCCAGAAAAGTGCTTTTGGAAAGAAATTACTTTTTTCTGCTTCTCAAATACTGCTTCTGTTTCTCCTCAAAAGCACTTTTTTCCCTTCTAAAAATTTGGCCAAACACCTCAATCTTTTGGAAAAATTTTTTTTGGCCAGAAAAAGTACTTTTGGCAAAAAAAACTTGGCCAAAGCCTCCTCCTAGATGCTTTTCGCTCTTTCCAACTTTATTTGTATGTGTTTGTGTACAATGTGATATAGCTCTACGTATTTCGACTGTTTTTTTCTTTTTCAATTTTAATTTTGAATTTTTTACTTCAACTAATTATTATCCAAACGACATCCTTTTTTTTTTGTATTTGTGTTACTTAACTCTTTAGGGCATCTCCAACCCTTTGCACCATTTTTTGCACCATTTTGGTGCAAACACCAAAATGATGCAAATTAACTCCGACCCATTGCATCATTTTTTGCACCAAAAAGAATATTCCTTTTATATTCTTCTCCCTCTCTTATATTATATTATTTTCTTTTACTTAAATTTTATTTTATAATTTCAGAAAAAAATCCTTTCTTTTTTTCTTCTTCTTTTTTACATATCCATCCCATGTAATTCATAATCCTTTGTTATAAATCATTTAACATAAAATTATTTTATACCATAAAATTTTAAATAATATAGATTGTAAGCAAATATTATACGTTATACATATTAATAGATAATTCAAATAAAAGTGAAATTATTAATAAAATATAATTAAATAAATACTATTACATTAAGGTAGAATTTATTTTAATTTTTACATAAATATTCAACTTCTATGATTAGTACGTTGCTCCCATAAATGCTCTACTAATGCATTACGAAGTGCGAAATGAGCATCTTTATTCTTAATTTTTTGTGTCGAGCTAAAAATTATTCAAATCGATAATTTTCATCTACTACCATTTCTACTGTTGGAGTTGGACCTTCCCAAGCATCTTGAATTGGTGCATTAAGATCACGCTCATCCTCGATTATCATGTTGTTGAGTTGTTGGTAAAGTCAGGTGCAGACAGGTAGCGAGATTTGGAGATGAAAGATAGAGCTTTGAAACTAAAAGAATTTAAAGAAGAAAATAAAATTTTATTGTCAAATTTAGATTCTATTGGTGATCCAAATATTCGTGAATTTATTCGACAAGAACAAAAACGAATAATGGATAAAAGAAGTCAACAATTTCAACAGCCACAACCACAACAATCATCTGCTCCATACACTCAATATTTTAATGATATTGGTGGATCTGGAAACGACCTACCAGAGTACT
>MCJB01050241.1:29447-39482 GCA_002018475.1 Nicotiana obtusifolia
TTCTAAATTATTATGTTGTTTAATGTATTTTCAATTTTCATGTATTGAACATTGTTATGTTATTGATCATTGTGTTGTTATTGAACATTGTGTTATAATTGTGTTATATATTCGAAATTATTATGCTATTGAACATTGTGTTATTTTTTAACAACATATTATATTTTATATTTACAATTTTTATTTTTGTGATGGTTATATTTTTTAATACAATTATAACTTATAATAAAATTAACTTACAATTTTATGTAAAATAATATATACGAAAATTAATTTATAAAACTTACACTCCAAAATTAAGATGTAGAATTAATATTATAAGATATTACATAAAAAATAATTAGGTATATTAGGAATCTAAAATTATAAATTAAAATTTATAATATGTTAAATTAAAAGTGTTATATAATAAAAAAAAATTATATTAATGAATAGTAATGGTGTAGATGAATAGGTATATTAGGAATCCAAATGTAACAATTAAAATTTATAATATGTTAAATTAAAAGTGTTATATCATAATAAAATAATAATAATATATCGATGAATAGTAAAATGGTGCAATGAATAGTATTGCACCAAATTTGGTGCAACACTATTCATGCACCAAAATGGTATAAAATATAGTGCAAGATTGGAGCTTCAATACATTATTTTTTGCACCAAAATAGCATTTGGTGCAAAAAATGATGCAAGGTTGGAGATGGTCTTAAGAATTAACATATAATTTGGAAATATTTTGGAATTCTTAAGAAAAATAAAGTGAAAAGAAAATAATTTGGGTTTGGCAACAACCGACCTACTAATAATATAGTCAAGCATCCTGTCCAAGTAAATAATATGGTCAGCGGTCCAATCGCTTGTTCCCCAAGGCTAAGCTGCGTTAGCCCTTGATATAAACCTTTTTCATGAGCTTTCTTTCTTCGCTTACCCTCATCCTTCTCTCTCTCTCTCTCTCTCTCTTTCTTGAGAGAAAATCCTCAGTACAGCCGAAGTAGCCGAGTCCGGAGAATCACTAAAGAATATCAAAACCTGTATTTTGATCCGGTTTTCTCGAATCAGGTATTTAAGGATTATTTCAATACTTAGGGCTTGAAAAAAATATATACTTATTAGGGCTTGAAATTGAACCTTAGAATTCCTTGTTAAGTTTTGTATTCTGAATTTAAATTGTTCTATGTACGATTCAATTCATTTTCTGAGCATTTTTCTCTACTTTTCAGTTGAATTGATCCGATTTTGGGCCGTAGCAATCTGTCGTTGGATAGGGATATTGGTTATTTCCAAATTTTAAGTCAGAATATGAGCTTTTCATCTGCACAAAACAATAGAAGGAATAACAACAGTAATCGGCCCAGAAACAATCCTGTTCAAAGTGCTCGACGTGAGTGGGTACCTCGAGGATCCACGGCCACCACCATTGTTTCAGCTGCACCTGTCACCACCACGGTAACTACCACTGTTGTGAGCCCTGTGTTCAATCTTAATGGCTCAAGTTCAGCTGGAAATGGAAGAGAAAAGGATAATGTGTCAGTTGCACCCGTTAATCATCGAAATCAGACATATGTGGGACCCAATTACAATAAGGGGCCGGCGTATGCGAGGAGAGAGAGGGGAAGGGACAGGGAGAACCATAATCATCAGGAGAACAGGGTGGAGAGGGCGGTCAATAGGAGGATTAATCAGGGCGAACACAATCGGTTGAAGGACCCTAATTTGCCTCAACTTGTGCAAGAAATTCAGGAGAAGCTGTTGAAGGGAAACATTGAGTGCATGATTTGCTATGATATGGTGCGGAGGTCTGCCCCTGTTTGGTCATGTTCGAGCTGTTACTCCATTTTCCATCTTAATTGTATCAAAAAATGGGCCAGAGCTCCCACTTCTGTTGACACGTCTGCGGAGAAGAATCAGGGATTTAATTGGCGCTGTCCAGGCTGTCAATCAGTGCAGCTCACTTCATCCAAGGAGATCCGATATATTTGCTTTTGTGGGAAGAGGCAAGATCCTCCTTCAGATTTGTACTTGACCCCACATTCATGTGGAGAGCCCTGTGGCAAGAAACTTGAGAAGGAGCTTCCAGGGCATGATCTGAGTGAAGAGGATCTATGCCCTCACGTTTGTGTCCTGCAATGCCATCCCGGTCCTTGTCCACCTTGTAAGGCATTTGCTCCAGCTAGAAGTTGCCCCTGCGGGAAGGAAGTAATTACCACTCGGTGCTCTGATCGCAAGTCCGTTCTTACCTGCGGACAGCAGTGTGGTAAGCTTCTTGACTGTGGGCGTCATCGGTGTGAACAGACTTGCCATGTTGGTCCTTGTGGCCATTGTCAAGTTATTGTGAATGCCTATTGCTTCTGTAAGAAGAAAACGGAGGTTGTTCTTTGTGGAGACATGGGTGTGAAAGGAGATATCAAGATCGAGGACGGCGTCTTTTCATGCAGTTCAGCTTGTGGAAGGAAACTTAGCTGCGGAAACCACGTCTGTCTTGAGCTCTGCCATCCAGGGCCATGTGGGGATTGTGCCTTGTTGCCAAACAAGATCAAGACATGCTGCTGCGGTAAAACCAGCTTGGAAGACGAAAGACACAGTTGTTTAGATCCAATTCCAACCTGTTCCAAGGTCTGTGGTAAAAGCCTCAGGTGTGGGGTACATCGCTGTCAAGCGGTGTGTCATTCTGGTGAATGTGCACCATGTCTTGTTCCTGTCACTCAAAGATGCCGCTGTGGGTCAACTTCTCGAACAGTGGAGTGTTACAAAACGCAGGCAGAAGATGAGAAGTTCACTTGTGATAGACCTTGCGGGCAAAAGAAGAACTGTGGAAGGCACCGTTGCAGTGAGCGATGTTGCCCTCTTTCTAATCCAAAAAATTCCGTCACAGGTGGTTGGAATCCTCATTTTTGTTCAATGCCGTGTGAGAAGAAGCTTAGATGTGGGCAGCATTCTTGCGAGTCACTTTGTCACAGTGGTCACTGCCCTCCCTGCCTTGAGACAATTTTCACTGATTTGACTTGTGCTTGTGGGAGAACGTCAATCCCTCCTCCGCTACCTTGTGGAACACCTTCTCCTTCGTGTCAGTTACCATGCTCGGTTCCTCAGCCTTGTGGTCATCCACCTACTCACAGCTGCCATTTTGGAGACTGTCTGCCATGTGCTGTTCCTGTATCAAAGGAATGTGTGGGCGGACATGTAATTTTGAGGAATATACCTTGTGGCTCAAAAGACATCAGATGTAACAAGCTTTGCGGGAAGACGAGGCAGTGTGGCTTGCATGCATGTGCTAGAACTTGTCATTCTTCACCATGTGATTTTTCTGCTGGCCCCAGCAACGGCTCCAGAACCTCTTGTGGGCAGACATGTGGTGCTCCTAGAAGAGATTGCAGGCACACATGTACTGCTCTTTGTCACCCCTCTTCGCCATGTCCTGATGTGAGATGTGAGTTCCCTGTTACTATTACTTGTTCTTGTGGCAGGGTCACAGCAAATGTTCCTTGTGATGCTGGAGGTCAGAACGTTGACTCTGTTTTTGAAGCTTCTATAATCCACAAGTTACCTTCACCTCTTCAACCTATTGAAATAAATGGGAAGAAGGTTCCTCTTGGTCAGAGGAAGCTTACTTGTGATGATGAATGTGCAAAGATGGAGAAGAAAAAAGTTCTTTCTGATGCTTTTGGTATAACTCCACCGAATTTGGAGGCCCTCCATTTTGGTGATGCAGCTGTCTCTGAAGTGCTAGGGGATCTTCTTAGGCGTGACCCTAAGTGGGTCTTGTCCATAGAGGAAAGGTGCAAATGTTTGGTCCTTGGCAGGAGCAGAGGCGGGGTTAATGCGCTCAAAGTTCATGTTTTTTGCCCAATGTTGAAGGAAAAGCGGGATGCAGTTAGACTGATTGCTGCAAGGTGGAAGCTTTCAGTGAATGCAGCTGGTTGGGAACCCAAGAGATTCATCACTGTGCATGTTACACCCAAGTCCAAAGCTCCAGCGCGTATACTTGGTGCCAAAGGTTGTACTGTCAATAACATTGCTCAGCCTGCTGTTTTTGATTCTCTAGTGGATATGGATCCGAGGCTTGTTGTGGCTTTGTTTGACTTGCCAAGAGATGCAGACATTAGTGCGTTAGTTCTCAGGTTTGGTGGTGAATGTGAGCTCGTGTGGTTGAATGACAAGAATGCCTTGGCTGTGTTCAGTGATCCTGCCCGAGCAGCAACAGCTATGAGGAGGCTAGACCAGGGGTCAGCTTATTGTGGTGCTGCTGTAGTTCCTCAGAGTGGTGTTGCATCAGCAGTGATATCTGCTACTAATGCTTGGGGAGTCTCCGGAGCAGCCAAGGATGGGGGAGGAGCGGTAGCTCTTAAGGGTAATCCATGGAAGAAGGCTGTTGTCCAGGAGCCTCATTTGAGGGAGAGTCCATGGGATCCCGAAGAATGGTCCAAGAATCCCACTGATTCAGCCTCTTCTGCCTCGACTAATAGGTGGAGTGTCTTAGAGCCTGAAATGACTTCCAATTTGCCCAGGGCGTCTATTACAATCAAGGAACTTGTTACTGAGCCAGGAGTGGGTGGTTCAACTTTGCCCCCCAAACCTCAAGATGTGGGGGTCGACGAGATGGCAGATGTAGTGGATGATTGGGAGAAGGCTTACGATTGAGCGCCTGCAAATGCATATGTACTTGCTGTCCAATTATTTCTTCTATGTTTTCTTTTAAGTGCTCGGACGGGAGTTGATTTTTTTATGTTTAATAGCTCCTGTTTACAATATTTGTTCATCATCTAAAGGGAGTGCTGTTTTCTTTTGGTTAAAAAACACAACTCCTTTAGCCTTGGTGTCAATTTCCTCTTTTTTCCTTAATGAAGGAAAAGAATGAAGGGAAAAATATTGGTCGCATGGTTCAGAATGGGCACTTGTTACAGGCTCTCGTTGGCGTAATGTGCCATTCGGAATTATGTCTAGTGAGGTAATCTTTCAGCTGATGGTCAGGGTTCTAAAATGCTGTTTGTTACAAGTACTGTTGTTTCCTTTGAAGCTCTTGATAATTGATGGTAATAATAACTAACTGGTGCTAATGTAGTAGTAACAGCCAGAGTTATTGATCTTTTCTTGATATGATTGTTGTGTCGATAGGCTGTAAGGTGAGGTTCTTTCTTCACCTGCGATAATATGGATGGGGTCAGGTGTAATATTATTTTGGTTAACTTCGATTTAAAAGAAATGACTGTTTCGATTAGTTAAATAGAAAGGTATGATCATATTAAGTGTCCATTTTAATACACTAAATAATGTACCCTATACAATAAGGGAGAAAACTTAAGGCAAGGATTTATGGCTCTGGCAATTACTGATCACAAGGAAATAATTAAATATTTTGAATGTTAATTGTAACTTGTTAACAAATATGATGCTCCAATTTTATTATGGTAAATTAAAGCCCTCGGAGAATTAAAAAATTAATTGCATTTGAGAAATTGAATTGAAAACTTCGAATTGCATTCCTAGTGTCATCATACAAGAAAATTATTTTGTATTAATTAAAGAGGTCAAATTATGAACACGGCAAAACTGAAGATTTTAATGATTACTCATAATTATAATTCTTTCCAATATAAAATGCATTGATGAAAAGTAAAAAAGTCTATCAAATTTCGTTTGAGTTTCGTGCTTTTATAACGTTATGTGTGTATTAATTTCTTCCAATAATTTTTTATTATTTAGAATCGCTTCATTTAATCTTTCCTGATATATTGATCTTTTGTTAGTTTAAATTTGAAAACACTTGCTAGCTGAGGCAAATGTCTTAGGAATTGTTAGCATTATTATATAAGTGATACATGCATTTGGAAATAAAAATCAAGTTTTCTTTATTTTGTACTTGTACAATTTCTCTTGAACTTTTTTTAATTCTAAAAGTAAGTTTAACCGTCATTACTAAATTGATTAGGGCGTAACGTTCAAGGTTAAGACAATATTTATCTTCAACCTGAGGAGTACATATAACTCAGTATATGTAGTTTATATGCAAACCCTATTCATTATAAAAACTAATGATGCAATTGACAATTAGAACTGATAAGCTGTAGATTTTAACAATGCAATTTACTTAAGCATTAAAGGAGAAAGAAGAACTAAAAACTGAAAGACTATTAAAAGTTCCAGTGCAACACAGATCAAATGACATCGACAAATAGATGCCTCCTCATTTTGTATGATTTGTTGAGGAATACTTTCACCAGAGGTAAGGAGTTACTCGAAAATACTTGACTTGATCCAGAAGTTAATTCAGTTACAATAGCAAATTAGTACTAATATTATTTATCCTGCTTTCAAGATCACTCTGAAATTTTGGCTATATGAATTTGTCATTTGAGAAAAGCACAATGCTGAACTTCTTTGATGACAAAATTCCGTGATCCTACTTCTTTATCCCAACTAAAACTAGAGAACTAATTAGCAAATACGCAAATCATAGTTTGATCTTATACCGATATGGGTTGTGATGGGATGGATAAGATCCCTCTATCCTTAAATAGAAGTTTCGGATCCGAGATCTGAATATGAAAAAACACTTTTCCTTTAATGAGTCTTATACGGTGCAATCCAAATATAGTTGGACTCCGATATGGATACACCCCAAACCAAAACGCTTGGATAGCCAACTGGCTTAGAACCGATAATTTGGTACTTCCCAAGTCTTCCGGATTGTTTGTCGCTTAATTTTATAACTCAAATACAAGCATAAAAAATTACGAGTTTGTTTGGAAAGCTATTCGGTAATTAGAATTGGTGTGATTATTACCCTATTAATTACACAGCCTAGTAATTACGCAATATAGTAGTTATGACGATATATTTATTTGTCATAAAGTTATTACGATGTAATTACAAGCGTACTATTTTGGTTGCACAAGTATAATTACACAGTGAAATTAAATTTTAAATGAAGTAATTACCAAAACTTAAAATTAATATAATAAATATATGCCTATAAATAATTTTTATAAGTATAAATGATATTATTTAGTATTTAAGATGCATATTTTTTCTTGAATATACATTAATTAGTAATCGATATTTATAACTAATTTGTAAACATAATTGATATATATTTTCTAAATTAATAATATTTAGTTTAATTAATTATAAAAACTAAAAACATATAGTTTGTAATAACATCATGGAATGCATGTCTGATAAATAAATTAATATTTATAAATATAATGTCATAACATTATTCAAATAACTGACAAAATTAATCTATCAATTCTAACTAAAAAATAAATAACATGCAATGTGAAATAATAAAATATAACACAATTTCAAAATCCAAAAAAAAATGTTTAACATATGTCAAATTCCAACATAAGAAAAATAAGTTCTAATACAACTTAAGATTAGGAAACATAATAAGTTTATAACCTCTTCAACAACGAAATTCTACTTTAAGGACATCACTCATCATATGCCAAGTTTGTTAATGACTCATTATTTTTAATATTAGGAGGTGTGGCTTCAAGAACTAGAGTAATAACGGAGTTACACAAAATGAAAAACATAATACAAACAAGAAATAAAATATACGAGCAATTACATGGAATCACAAGAAGTAAAGGTAGAGAAATAAAAGACAAATAATATACAAAGATAAATATATTTTAAAATTAAAAAATAAAAATAAAAATTTTAAAAAAAGAAATAAAAAGTCATAAAGAAAATAGATTAATATAAAAACAAAAAGGAAAGAAATTAAAAAGTAACCTAGTAATTACCAGTATAATTACCACAAATTCTCACCTCCTCCTTGAGAATTGGAGAGTGTAATTACACCTCTCTAATTACACCCAATTCTATGCTGACCAAGTAATTACTTAACCAGGCAAATATGCCAAACTGTGCATTATACCCAATTACACCAAAATCCAATTCCTAGGTGGCTTTCCAAACCGGCTCTAAATAAACCAAAATGCCCATATAAAGTTGATGGATGCCTTACATTCTCTAACATTAAAGTAAAAATATTTAATATTTGTTAAATGTGAAATTAAGAAAGAAATATTTTAACAACTATTTATTATCATGACACTTGAAATAATCTAAACATCTAATCCATACAACTCATAATAATATAACATACAACTACAACAAATAAAGATCGATCCCACTCAATTCGTCTATCTAAATCATGTTCAGACATATTTTGTATGACTAGTTTTAGTTTACGTGTGTTACACGTGAATTTTACATCAATCAATAAAAGTACATAAAATATAAAAAGAAAAATGAATTATGAATATTAACCTGAACTCATAAGAAGGAGTGAACATATTAAAATGTTTTATTACCTTATGCATGAACGCCATAATAAACAATTATTAGTTCACATGAGTTGAACAACATACACTATCATTCTTCAAGTTTGCTTATTATCTAAGTGTAATTTATTTACAAATTTCTTTATAATTCTAAACAAAGGATTATTTTTGCCACACCCAGAATATTCTTATAAAAAAAAAAGAAAGATTTTGTTTAATTATTATTCGCTATTTTAGGAATTTTAATAGATTTTTTTAATTGTTTATATATTCTTGCTTGTTTAATTTTTAATTAAATCATGAAAATACCAAAAAACATCATGCATTGCATTTAGGATTTTTTTTACATTCTTAAAATTAAATTAATAATTATTTGTTTTATAAAATTTGAAAATCACGAAAATAGTTCATTTTTACATTTTTTATCTTTAATCTTTAATTCTCAGTTTATTTTTCTCTTAGAATTAAGTGTTGTTTGTAATTTTATAATTAGTTAATTAGCTTAATTTCACATTTAGGCAATTTAGGATCTTTAACTATTATGATTTTTAATTTAAAATGAAAAAAAAAGAAAATTAAAAACAAAAAGAAATTGAAGATAAAAACAAAAGAGAAGAGAAACTCGGATTGGGCTTTTATTTAAAAATAAGACGAGCCCCAAATATTTTTTTTAATAATTGACCGGACCAGCCCATATTTAATTCCCAAACCGGTCCAATTCCCCCTACACCCAAACGACACCGTTTGGTCAAGCTTTGATCTGAACCATTGATCCTAGGTGATCCAACGGCTCGCAACTGATTCCCCCACGCCTATATATCTGTCCGAACACCCCCCCAAACCCCATTTCATCGTCTCTAACAACCTAACCAAAAAACCCTAATCGAGCCGCCCCAAACTCCATCAATGAACATGGCGGCTCACTACCCAATCCGTCCCCAAATCAACTCAAAATTACACCCTAGGACCACTATCGTCCCCTCACCCCAAATCCCCACTCTGTTTTCGTCAAAACCCCCTAGAACCCTTCCAATTCTAGATCGAAAAATAAACCCTAAAAGTTTAGAAAGTTTTGAATCGAAGTTTTTCAAGTCGATTGAAGTCAAGGTTGGCTTTATCCGTGTTGGTCAAGCTTGGCTAAAAAATCAAGGGTTTTGAAGATTTTCAAGCCCACTGTTAATACATTCGATCCAAGATATTTCCTCATTTTTTTCTCTTTCATTTTTGTTTCATTTTGTTTTCATTGTTCTCATCTTCTACTCCTTTCTTTTAGTTTTCTAGTTTTAATTTTCAATTTTGTCAAAGAGTCCGTGTCTGCATGTTAAGATTTAGGTTTTATCGTCTGTTTTTCTCTAGTGTTTTGTTGTTTTACTTCCCGTTGGGCCTAAATTAATCGAGTCGTCAAGACTCTGTAAAAGGGAACGGGGTAAAAATGTGTCAGAATAGGGCTTTAAAAATCAAAAGCCCTAAAAGAAAAGGGGTTGAATTAATTCAGTAGTGTTTGGAATTGGGTCAACTCGACCTGTTAGATTTAGAGACTAAAATCAATGTCAGTAACTGACTGTGAAGCTTCTGAGAAGCTGCCTCTAAGGACTAAATAAAAATCTGTTATCAAATGGAAGGGTAGCTAAGCTAAACTGAAAATTTAAAAAGGATTAAAATATAAAAAAAATTGAATGTCAGTAACTAACTAACAGACTGCCTATAAAGGCATGTGCATTTTGGCATTAAAGGGGGG
>MCJB01050241.1:39505-57680 GCA_002018475.1 Nicotiana obtusifolia
GGGGGGGGGGGGGAAGGACACACGGATTTTAATAGAGAGATTTTGAGAGTGGAAAAGACATCTAGCAGATTTTCGAGTGAATTTTAGGGTGAGGAAGATACAGAAGATTCAAAATTCTCAATTAAAAATCCTCTTTGAAAAATTCCGGAAAGTTAAAGATAATTAGGACCTGATTTCGATTTCTGGTTTTTTATTCACTGGGTTCATTGTCAACCAAAAATCTCTGAAAACTTCTAAAGTGTGCATTAGCTGTGTCTGAATTGGTTTTGGTTATACTGTTACTGTTCGATTGCTGCTGTTATAGTGCTGATTGCTGCTCCTTTACTTCCTTCCCCTTTCAATATTCAGGTACACATCTCGAGTCTCATTGTTTGTGAAGTCAATTTGAAGAATGAAATGGAAGAAGAACGTTTAAAGTTTAGCATGAATTGTTTTGGTGACTCTGTCATATACTTGTCTGACAGTGTTTTTTTTTTCTTTGGGTAATCTATTGTGTTCTATTTGTTTAGTTGAATGCTGTATTGAATAGGTGACCTGCTATTGTATATGATTCAGGATTGTTGCGAAACTAGAGAGTAACTTGTTTGGTTGAGTGAATGGCGTAGTATGGATTGTATTGGACTGTATGTCACCTGGACTGTTACAGTATATACAACACTTATTTTAATCAAATGATTAGTTTGCTTAGTCTGATTTCATGTTAGTTTCACACTCCTTAGGCAAATACTATTAAGTGTTCTAGCGAAATATGGGTCAAATGATGTTTGTGTTCATTCAGAAAGTCTAATAGCTCAGAAGATGCATGTTGTTAATGTTTAATTGCAGAAAGTTCGTATATAAGTTTATGAATCCAAACTGTATTGGGTAGGTTAAAGAGTGTCTAATTGAAGTTTGAATTCCAACACTGTCTGTTGAAACTAGTAAAAATTGGATGTAATCTTGAGGGTTGATTATTCATGAAAACGTTGAGAGCATGTCAGCTTGCAGGCCAATGCCTTTGTTTGTCTCTGATTTCCTTCGTGGTACTCCTGGGAATCGAACCCATGCCTAGTGCTTTGGATGTTTGACGCCCTGAAGTTTGGGCTCACAATTGAGCCTGAATGGGAGCAGGTATCGTTTGGCCTTTTGGGCCTGATATTTAAACTCAATATCCCCACTCAAACTACGGCTGCTGAATTTCATTTGGTCTGGCCAAATGCATAAAACCACAAACAGTCTCAGTAGTTATATAAATATGGTTCTAACAACCTTAGGTTCAAGAAATTCTTTTGATTAATAGAGGTGAGCCATACAAATAACAACGATTACCCATGGCCCTCTTAATAGTTAAATACAAATTTAGAAGCAACTAATTCTTAAATGCCTTAAACTTTCGTAGTTTGCTTTTAGGCGCGATTAATAAACCATTGTTACTATGGGTACGGTTCTCGTGACATGGTAACAATGCCAATTTCGAGGGTACCTTTCATGTAACCTGATTTTAACAACTTCGAATAATAAAAGCTTTTGAAATAATTCGAGGTGCACCGTGCCGGATAAAATCTCAAAATGCATGACCCTCGTTTAATCAATATTAAAATATTTAGAAAACCGAGGCGTGCTATTCAGCGAATTTTCATGGCTCTCAACGTTAAATAAATGTGTTACGGATTATGGGTGCATTTATGTGACGTGGTTCATGACATATTTAAATGACGTTGTAATTTTTCCTAATAATTAAACAAACATGTATTAACATCAGATAATAAGCCGATTATAATAGTTGAGCCACCGTGCTAGAACCACGGAATCCGAGGGTGCCTAACATCTTCCCTCGGGTTAACAGAATTTCTTACTCAGAATTCACAAGGAAAGTCAAAATTTTCCTCGATTTGGGATTAAAAAAAATAAACCGGTGACTTGGGACACCAATCAAAATATTCCAAGTGGCGACTCTAAAAAAAAAAAAGAACCCCATTTCGAATAATGTCACTTTAATTGAAAAAACTCCCTTATATACTCCTTGGGGATGTACAAAAGGAGGTGTGACAGCTCTGGCGACTCAGCTGGGGAAAACCCAGAATCTCTGGTTCAGGGTTCAAGAATTCGAGCTTAGAATAACTGTTATGCTTGGATTTTATTATTATATGATTTTATTACATGTTGAGCCTAATGTGCTAAATGCCGCTTTTTATTGCTTTGATATTATTTGAACTGTATATAAAACTGTTACGAACCCTTCTCTTCTCATCTTCGGGGATGTGCACGCTGGTCGTGACTCCCTATTCTGTTAGTGTCATACCTTAATAAGAAAGAGGCCGGACAAGTTACAAAGCCGGGTGGCCTTTTGGTGCCTTGTATGTAGCCCCCTCCTCGGCTCGAGTTGTCCGCTCGGGGTACACAAGTCTAGAACAACACTTAGGTTTTCAGCTTAGAATAACATAACCTCATGCCGGATCTCTAGTAGGAACGTTTATTTGCATCATATGCATTTAACTTTGGGTACTCAACACAGGGGTTGGGTCCGTCTAGGACAGGTGACCCCAGAATCAAAGACCATCTTGACGCATACTTTACGTGCTACTTGTGCATTTATTTACCTCGATTTGCGTGTTGACCGACTGTTAGAATAAAATTAAAAAAAATAAAATAAAGTTGAGGTATGAGAAAATTGGGAGTTGATTACCTGTTTTTCGAAAAACCTGGTGTCTAAAATAAGCCGACACTCTGCCAAAATTTTGAAAAAAAATAAAATAGAAAAAGAAAAAGTGATTTAAAAAAAAAAAAAAAAATTCATTTCTTTTCTCCATTTTTATTACGTCGAAACTGTCCGAACTACGAAAGTTTGATTCTCACTGGATGTGAGATACGTAGGTAAACTTCATCGGTTCCGACCCCCAATTTTTTTTAAAAAAAAATCAATTTTTTTTTCTTTTGGAGAATTCAAAAAAAGAAAAAAAAAAGAAAAAAAAGGAAAACAAAAACCGAAAAAAAAAGAGAAAATTGAAAAAGGAATTTTGAAAAAAAAAATTGAAGTCCAAAATATTTTGCTTTTCTAAATAAATGAAAAACAATTCTAAAATATTTTCTTTCTTGCTTTTGAAAGCTCAAAAATATTTTTTCTTTCTTGCTTTTGAAAGCTCAAAAATATTTTTTCTTTCTTGCTTTTTGTAAATAAACGAAAAGATCCAAAATATTTTCTTTCTTTTGTACATAAAAGCTCAAAAATATTTTCTTACTTTTTCTAAATAAATAAAAAGCTCAAAATATTCTTTTTCTTGATTTTGTAAATAAAATAAAAGTTTTAAAATATTTGCTTTTTAAAGACTCCAAAAAATACTTTCTTTCTTGATTTTTTATAATAAATAAAAGCTCAGAAATTTAAAATATTTTCCTAAAAAAGTCTCTCTTTCAAGAATTATGAGGCAACATCCAAAATCAGAAAAAAAAAAAAAATTTGTTTCTTCTTTGGAAAAGATAAAACAACTAAAAAATTCAAGCAAAAATATTTTCTTTTACTTTTGAAAATTCATAAAGTTTAAATCAGTTAAATTTTAGAAGTCTTTCTTTTAAAAATAAAAGAAAAATTAAAACAAAAATAAAAAATACAGAAATACCCTTTCTTTTTTTAAGCATTTTTATTTTTACTTAGAAAATTTCGAAAATAAAGATGAAAAGTTGTTATTCTATTTTAATTAGGTAGTGTTGTCCTTGCATAAGTAGCCCAAATATCTCCAAAAAGACGCCGGAAGGCTATTTTTGTAAAAATGACCATCTATTTCAATATTTGGCTACCTAGCAAGCACAACCCTAAAATCTTCCCTTTCGAAGTGCTGAAGGGCCGTATTTGCAAAAGTAGTCGTGTTATTTAAAGGTTTGCAAAATTGACTCCTTTTTGTAAAAATTCGCTTGTTTTAAATGAATCACCTTAATTGAAATATGCAGAATGAGCACGAGTCAAAATTTACCGATGGAGGTCTTGACTAAGATTCCTTTGGAGCTGCATATGTGGTGGAAAGATCTGGGTGAATCAGGACAAGATAAGGTTAAATTGTACTTGGGTGGTCTCATCGATTTGTTAATGATCAGGCCCAGAGGAGATGTCATAAAAACCTTGTTACATTCTGGGATCCAGCTCACAATGTATTTTATTTCTCGGACTTTGAGCTCACACCCACTTTGGAAGAAATAGCTGGGTATGTTGGGAAAAATGAAACTCCTCTGAGGCACGGGTATCTGGTCGCTCCAAGAGCCGTCACTCCACACAAATTTTTGGATATGCTGAAAATAAGCAGGGGGTCCAATACCCGGGTTTGACAGATGGCTTCTCTACTCCACAGTTCATATATCAGCGGTATGGGCATATAGGGGGTTTCAATAATCCAGAAAGTAAGATCTGCAGTAAAGGAAACCAATTAAAATGGGAAGAGCACATGTGCTTTGCTTTTATGGTAGTATTTTTGGGTCTTCTAGTGTTCCCCAGGAAAGACGAAAATATTGATATACGGGTAGCTGGGGTCGTCAGCACTCTGCTCACTCAGGCCAAAAGCACCCTCGCGCCCATGATAGTGTCTGAAATCTTCCGAGCTCTCACAGCCTGTAAAGCCGGAGGAGACTTTTTTGAGGGGTGCAACCTTTTGCTACAGATGTGGATGATTGAACATTTATGTCATCGTCCTCAATACATGAGGTATGGGTCAACAGAGAAAAGCTGCATAGAGGAGTTCTACACAAGGGTTGACGGTTTCAGCATGCCAGAAGGGGTTGCAGAATGGACATCCCATCTCCGTTCCATCACTGCAGAACAGATAGAATGGACGCTTGGTTGGTTTCCTGTTGACGAGGTCATATACATGCCAGCTACCGGGCCTCACTTCCTCTTGATGGGTCTTAGAAGTATCCAGCCTTATGCCCCATATCGGGTTTTGAGACAGTTGGGGAGATGCCAAATAGTGCCCAAAGATGAAGACCTTAGCCGCCATGTAGTTGAGATCCGTGCTGATGGACAGTTTCCTGAAAAGGTAGTTCGCCAGATCTGGAGTGAATGCCAATATTTGCCAGCAAATACCTGTGTGCGTGACATGTCCCGAGGTGAAGTCTCACCCGCCTATCTTTCTTGGTACAGAAAGGAAGTCGAGTCTGGAAGGCCGGCCTAAAGATCCCGTCTTCAAGAATTCGTCGAGGCGTCACAAGCACAGTGGGATTGGTTGGCCAGAGAAAATGAATACCGGGCTACCATAAGCAAGCTGGAAAAGCAATCCGAGACCTTCAATTCGAAAATGGTTTGTAAGCCGCCGCAGCAAATGAAAATAGCTGAAAAGAAAAAGCTAACTCAAGAAAATGAAGCCCTCAAAGCTCAAATCCAGCAAATGAAAATAGCTGCTAGAAACCAGGAAAGAAGCCAAGCGGATGGAAAGCTTATAAGCAGTCTGAGAAAGAAAGTACTGGACTGTCAAGATGATCTAGAAAAGTCTGAGGCAAATCAAGCTAAAATCCGAGCACGATTGGCAAAAAACACAGAAGGGCGGGCACAATTTATTCAGCAAATGAAAAGAAAATATGAAGGGACAATTACTGGTCTGAAGAGAAAGATAACTATTCTTGAAAATGAGGCAGACAAACAGGCCAGAAACTTTAAAGCTAATAGGGAGCACTGTTATGATTTGATGGTCCAAATAGAGCATGATATGCAACGGTTACAGGATCAGAGCCGTCATGACACTTAGGTGTTAAAAGTCCGGAATCAACAAATCGGGCGCTTGCTTCAAGAAAAGGGTATTGTCCGAGAAAGGGTCAGAGCCATCGCCGACTACATTGTCACGAAATGCCAAGCGTGTGAGGACATGACTCAAACCACCTTCTTTGCTGCAATGATGACATTTGTCCGCCAAATAATGAGTGACTTGGAGCGGCTCCAGGGGGATATTGCACGTAGGCCCGTAGCAAGACCGAACGATATCCCACGGGCCCCAGGAGTTGAAGCATTAATGTATTCATGATTTTACATTTATCGAGTCTGTATTTCAGTTTTAAATTCAAGAGTTGTTTCGAGTTTGTTTGTAGTTTTTTTCTTTAAAAAATGAGTTTTTTAAAGCATTTTGTAATAGAAGAGTTTCATTAATGAAAATCGAAAATTCCCAAAAAATTGTTTCTTTATTTTTCGCATTTATTTTCTGGAACTACGTTATGATCTGATTCATGCGGCGTCGTGATACGTAGGCAATCCCCATCGGATTCGATCATGATCTTTTAAATAACTCCAACAACAGAGGGACATAAAAAAAAAACTAAAAGAAAAACCCAAAAAGAAAGAAAAAGAGACAAGAAAAGAATTAACAGAAAAATGAAAAGAGAGCAAGAAAAGGAATGGAAAGAAAAGAGTGGAAAATTGGAAAATGAAAAGAAAAGAACTTTTTGAGGAAAATAGGCAAAGCTGGGATGAAACGTGCAACCGTTGCGAAACATGTAGAAACACATTTAACTGCTTAGGTGCATCACACCCCAACGTGCGATTACCTATGTGTTATTTGCTCCAAACTAACCGGTTGCTATCTATTGTTAAGCTCAGATTTTACAAGTAAGGTGGTTGGTTTTGTGGTAATCTGGCTTCGCATCCGTATTTCACGAGGTCAAAAGGAAGCGTCGAAATGTCTTCTGAAATAACTATGCCGACAGTTCCTATTGCGGAAGAGAGTCCGATCTCGGGCATCCTAGCTTCAGAATCGGCAGCTGCCGAAGAAAATAGATTGCTGCGTCTCCGCATGATGGAAATTTGGGACGCCTGGACGAATGGAAAAGAACCGCCAAATGCAATCCCTGGATTTCCCGAGCTTTTTCCCAGGGCAAGTGGGACTTCCAACATCCCCATAAGCTATCCACTGGGATACCCTACCATTGCTGCTAACTTTGTGGGAACACCTTCTGAGGATCGCCCCCAGGTGTCAGTTTCAGGTGTAGCTTCAAACATATTTACCGCGCCACCTTGTTCAGCTATGGCACAACCTACTTTTCCTAGGCCTAGCTTTAATCCCTCCCCTTTCACCTATCAAGCACTGTCTTTCTCAATGGAATCAGCCCAGTTCGCTGCTAGTGCTTATCCTCAGCTGCCTAGGTACGAGTTTACCTCAGGGCAAGAAAAAAATGCAAAACCCCTAAGCAAGAAGAGATCACAAGAAAGATGAGAAGCCTGGAACAGAGTTTCAAAAACATACAGGGTTTGAGCGGACAGAAAAGTGTGTCATATGCTGAATTGTGTATGTTCCCTCACGTACATCTACCATTGGGTTTTAAGACCCCAAAGTTCGATAAATATGATGGACATGGGGATCCCATTGCCCATCTTAAAAGATATTACAACCAATTGCGGGGAGCGGGTGGAAAGGAAGAACTCCTCATGGCCTACTTTGGTGAGAGTTTGGTTGGCATTGCTTCTGAGTGGTACATGGACCAAGATATATCTCGCTGGCTTATCTGGGACGACTTGGAAAGGGATTTTGTTAGGCAGTTTCAGTATAACATTGACATTTCTCCAGATAGAAATTCATTGACAAATTTAAAGAAGAAATCCTCTGAAAGCTTCCCGGAGTACGCCGTCAAGTGGCGCGAGCAAGCATCAAGGGTGAAACCTCCAATGGATGAGATTGAAATGGTAACAGTCTTCCTCCAAGCTCAAGAAGCCGATTATTACCAAAACATGATGTCTGCAATGGGGAAGCCGTTTGCCGAGGCCATCAAAATTGGTGAAATGGTCGAGAATGGTTTGAAAACAGGGCGGATCTTGAGTCAATCTGCCATAAGAGCTACCTCCCAAGCCATCCAAGGTGGGTCTGGAGGATTAGCAAATTGAAAGAAAAAAGAAGAATCATCGATGGCAACTTCAAGTGCAAGAAAACCTCGTCCACCCAGATCTCTTTTCTCTGAGAGAACCCCACAACACTACTATCCTCACCAATATATAGCCTACGCTCCTTAGCCGTATGCAGTGATGAATGCCCAGCCATATGTCAGGCCACAACAACAATTCAACCAACACAGAGCTCCACCTCCCAGAAATCAACCTCCTTACCAAGCCTACTACCATCCCCGACCTCTACAGAACAATTTCCGTGCCCGGGAACCGCCAAGGACAACAAACTTCACACTTATTGGCGAGTCATATTCTAGTTTGTTCCCAAAATTAGTTCAAATGGGTTTGCTACAACCCGTACCCCCAAATAGGCAAAACCCCGGGTCACCCTCTTACCAACGGGGCACCCGGTATGCATATCACTCAGGGGCGGAGGGGCATGATACAGAGAATTGCTAGACTTTGAAAAGAGCTGTGGAAGATTTGATAGAACAGAAAAGAATAGTGCTGAGGGACGAAGATATTCCCAATGTAACTAACAATCCACTACCGGCTCACAACAATGGGCCGGTCATCGGAATGATTTGTGAGATAGGGAGTTTGACCTAGTCTTGAAGGCCATCATTGCCATAGCTGACATAGAAAGAAGCCAAAATCTGTCCCAAAACAGGACAAAGCAGAGAAAAAGAGCAAAACCGTCCCTCAGAAGATGGGAGAGAAAGTGAAAGTTGAAACCGAGGCAGCCCCCTCCAAAGATGCCGTTCTTTATGTCCCTCGAGGTCGCAAGAAAGAACAAATGCCATTGAGTCCTCCTAAGAGGTTTGAATTAAACAAGCAAGCTCAAATGTACGTGCCAAAAGGGACCTATATGGTGCGGGGACCGGTATTTCCACCAAGGCTGAATGAGCCCATGGTTATTGGTCGCGCACCATAAAGGCCTATGACAGACCCCACTGCTGTGCCATGGAACTACAACAAGTCGGTAGTGACGTACAGAGGCAAAGTGATCTCAGGGGAAATTCAGGAAGATAACCCGGCTGGGAGGTATCTCAATCTGGAGGAAGTAAATAATGCCACAAAGAAGCGCTTCCCATATAAGAAACCAGTAGGCCCCGAAGAAGTGGAGTCATTCTTTCAGAAAATGAAAATGGCAGACTATGAAGTAATTGATCAACTTCGAAAGTCTCCCGCTCAAGTCTCTCTTTTATCTCTGCTGATGAGCTCAACTGAGCATCAAAAAGTGTTAATCAAAACTCTTAATGAAGCACATGTGCCCATCGAAACTACTGTGGAACAATTGGAGAGAATGGCAGAAATATTTTTCGCAATCAATCAAATTTCCTTTAGTAGCACACAATAAAGCCCTTCACCTGACAGTCAAATGCGAAGGGTATTACGTGAAAAGAGTCATGCTCGACGGCGATTATATCTGCCCACTCTCAACCTTGCAACGTATGGAAATTGGCACTAAGAGAATCAGACCCAACAATGTGTGCGCGCGTGCTTTCGACGGCATAAAGAGGGATACAATTGGAGAAATTGACCTGGTCCTGACTAGTGGTCCAGTCGACTTCGAAGTGACCTTCCAAGTTCTGGACATGGATACTTCCTATAATTTTCTCTTAGGAAGGCCGTGGATTCACACGGCAGGGGCTGTGCCTTCTACTCTCCACTAGATGGTGAAATTTGAGCATGAAAATCAGGAGATTGTGGTTCACAGAGAAGATGAGCAATCAATTTATCGGGATCCGTTAGTCCCATGTCTTGAAGCAAGGGAGGAAAGTGAACACATAGTCTATCAAGCCTTTGAAATTGTAGTCGCGGACCAATGCGAAGAAGGAAACCCTTGCCCTTAACCCTTCCTTTCAAATGCATCAATCATGGTAGCCAAAGAAATGATCAAACATGGTTACCAACCTGGGAAAGGGCTCGGGAAATCATTGCAAGGAACAGCTGAACCAATCACCTTGATTGCCAGCGAGGAGTTCTTTGGGCATGGGCTTCCGACCCACGCCAGCTGATGTAAAATGGGCAAAGAAAAGAAAAAATGATGGTTGGGTCTTACCTCAGCCGGTTCCGCAGCTGTATGAAGCATTTGTCAAGCCTAAGTACAGTAAAGAGGATGAAGATAAAGCCTTTACAGCCGAAGAAATTGAAGAAATTTGTGGGGCTATGAGGCAGATGCTGTATGAAACCCACATGGTCCAGCTAGAGAAGGCTCAATCACCGCTGAGGTGCTATACATGGGACCTAATGCCAAGCTACAAAACTGGAAGGCTACGCCATTCCCAATCAGGCGGGAGTCCTAGTAGACCTGTCCTGCCACCTTCTCTGCATCACGAGTTATTCTAGAGTGTAACTCGGATGTTTTTCTTTAGTTTCTGGTCCTTAGTTTCTTGTCTTTTAATTCCCAGTGTAAACCCTTTTATCTTCAAAATTCAATGAAATGAAATCAATATTTCATCGTTCATCTCTCTATCCCTTCTGATTTTGTTATTTTATTTTTTTATTTCTTCTTTTTAGTTCTAATAATGCGGCTTTAAATAACATGACATGCTTGCGGACTTCATGCCCAGATCCAAACACGCTGTCTGAATGTGAAGTAATGAACCAAGAGGTGGAATATGATGAAGAAGAGGCTTTTAAGGAAATAAACGAGAATTGGAACAATTTGAGAATAAACCTAAGCCGAACTTAAATGATACTGAGCCGGCTAATTTGGGTAGTTCTGAAGAAGTCAGGGAAACCAAGATAAGCATTCACACAGATGAGAAAACCCGAGATGCATTAATCCAACTCTTGTTTGAGTTCAAAGATGTGTTTGCTTGGTCGTATGATGACATGCCAGGACTTAGTGTTGATATGGTGGTTCATAAGTTGCCAACTTACCCTGATTATCCCCCTGCCCAGCAAAAGAAAAGAAAGTTTAAAACTGATATCAGTGACAAGATCAAAGAAGAAGTCACAAAACAGCTGAAAGCAGGAGTGATCCGGGTAGTTCGATACACCACATGGTTAGCCAATGTAGTCCCAGTACCAAAGAAAGATGGAAAAACCCGAGTGTGTGTGGATTACAGAGATCTAAATAAAGCAAGTCTCAAGGATAATTTCCCTTTGCCAAACATCCATATCCTTATTGATAATTGTGCCAAACACGAGATACAGTCCTTTGTGGATTGTTACGCAGGATATCACCAGGTGTTGACGGATGAAGAAGATGCCGAAAAGACAACCTTTACCACACCTTGGGGCACGTACTGTTACAAGGTCATGCCATTCGGATTGAAGAACGCCGGGGCAACCTACATGAGGGCCATGAATACCATTTTTCATGACATGATGCATCAAGAGATAAAGTCTCTAAGACTAAGAAGGATCATGTTCGAGATCTGAGGAAATTCTTTGAGCGGCTGCGCAAATATGATTTGAAGATAAACCTAGCCAAATGTGCATTTGGAGTCCCATCCGGCAAGCTCTTGGGATTCATAGTCAATCGAAGAGGCATTGAGCTAGATCCAACAAAGATAAAGTCTATTCGAGATCTACCCCCTCCAAGAACCAAGAAAGATGTTATGAGTTTGTTGGGAAGATTGAATTACATCAGCCGGTTCATCGTTCAGTTGACTTCCACATATGAACCCATATTCAAGTTGTTAAAGAAAGATGAGGCAATCAAATGGACGGACAAGTGCCAAGAGGCTTTTGATAAAATCAAAAAGTATTTGTCGAATCCGCCAGTGTTGGTCCCACCTGAGCCAGGGAGACCTCTGTTCTTGCATCTGACAGTCTTGGAAAATTCTTTCGGCTGTGTCCTCGGGCAACATGATGTGACGGCAAAGAGAGAACATGCCATTTACTATCTGAGCAAGAAGTTCACCAGTTATGAAGCCAAGTACACTTTGCTGGAAAGAACTTGCTGCGCTTTAACTTGGGTCGCCCAGAAGTTGAGACATTATTTGCAAGCATACAACACCTACCTCATAACCAGGTTGGATCCTTTAAAGTACATATTCCAGAAGCCAATACTCACCGGGATGTTAGCAAAGTGGCAGATCCTGCTCACAGAATTTAACATAGTCTATGTAACTCGCACGACAATGAAAGCCCAGACGTTAGCAGATCATCTGGCTGAAAATCCAGTTGATGATGAGTACCAACCTTTGAACACTTATTTCCTGGACGAGGAGGTAAATTCAATTGAGGCAATATCCGAAGACACCAATGCTTGGAAAATGTTTTTCGATGGAGCGGTAAACGCAAAAGGTGTTGGAATTGGGGAAATCTTGATCTCACCTAATGGTCAGCAGTATCCGGCCACAGCTAGGCTTCAGTTTTTCTGCACAAACAACACTGCCGAGTATGAAGCCTGCATTATGGGTATAAACATGGCAATCGCCCAAGATGTCGAAAAATTGTTAATCATGGGAGACTCGGACCTGATTATCCGACAAGCTCAAGGAGAATGGGAGACCCGAGATGTCAAGCTTATTCCTTATAGGCAACATGTGGAAGATCTGAGCAGACGATTCAAGTCAATAGAGTTCAGGTATATCCCACGTCACAACGAATTAGCTGATGCACTTGCTACTTTGGCCTCGATGCTGCCATACCCAGGCAATGCCCACATTGATCCTTTGGAGATCCAAATTCGTAAAAGGCATGGCTATTCTAATACGGTTGAAGCAGAACCAAGTGTTCAACCATGGTATCATGGCGTCAAGAGGTTTCTGAAAACTAAAGAATACCCGGAACAAGCCAGCGAAGACCAAAAGAGAACCATTAGACAGCATGCAAGTGGTTTCTTTTTGAGCGGTGATATCTTATACAAAAGGACTCCGGATCTCAACTTGTTAAGATGTGTTGATGCCGAGGAGGCTGAAAGAATCATGCATGAAGTGCATGCAGGAGTGTGCGGACCCCACACGAACGGGTATGTCTTCGCAAAGAAAATCCTCCGAGCAGGCTACTACTGGATGACCATGGAGAAAGACTGCTTCACTTTTGTTCGAAAATGTCATCAGTGTCAGGTGCACGACGATTTGATTCATGCACCTCCCATAGAACTATATCCCATGTCATCACCTTGGCCATTTGTTGCCTGGGGCATGGACGTCATTGGGCCTCGAGCCAAAAGCCTCAAACGGGCACAGATTCATATTGGTCGCCATCGACTACTTCACGAAATGGGTTGAAGCAATTACTCTCAAATCTGTTACCAAGAAAGCTATGGTAGATTTTGTGCATTCCAATCTTATATGCCGTTTTGGTATCCCTGCGACCATCATCACAGATAACGCTGTAAACCTGAATAGTTATTTGATGAGAGAAATATGCGAACAATTCAAGATAACGCATAGGAACTCTAATCCATATCGGCCTAAAGCCAATGGTGCCGTGGAAGCAGCAAACAAGAACATCAAAAAGATTTTGAGGAAAATGATTCAAAGCTCCAGGCAGTGGCATGAAAAGTTTCCGTTTGCATTGTTAGGGTACCGCACTACTGTGCGCACATCGATCGGAGCAACCCCATATCTTTTAGTTTATGGCACTAAAGCCGTAATACCTGCGGAAGTTGAAATTCCTTCCCTCCCGATCATTGTTGAAGCTGAAATTGAAGACAGTGAGTGGGTAAAAACCCGCCTAGAACAGTTAACCCTGATTGATGAAAAGTGAATGGCCGCAGTGTGCCACGGGCAGTTGTACCAACAAAGAATGGCCCGTGCCTACAACAAGAAAGTACGGCCCAGAAATTTTGATGTGGGGAAACTCGTTTTAAGGCATATTCTTCCCCATCATCAGGAAGCAAAAGGAAAATTCGCTCCTAATTGGAAAGACCCATATATCATCAAAAAGATACTGCCAAAGAGGAGCATTGTACCTGGGAGATATTGAAGGAAATGATCCCGAAGCAGCAGTGAATGCGGATGCAGTCAAAAGGTACTATGTGTAATCTTTCTGCAATGACAACATTATCCGATTGGGATGACGAAGGCTTTCATTCTCGTTACCGCGAACACTCCAATCCTTTGCTAACTCTTTGAGCCGGTTATTCTTCTTTGATTACCCTCTTTGGAACTCGAAAGCATCACTGGAAAGTTTAGTTGAAAGACAAGAAAAGAAAGATCAAGAAAAAAAGGAAAAGAGAAAAAGAAAAAGAAAAAGAAAAGAAAAGAAAAGAAAAAGAAAACAAAACAAAAACAAACAAAAATCCAAAAACAAATGTAGTCTGAACTACGTCTGATTTGATTCCGAAAGGATACGTAGGCAGCCTCTCCCTGAGGTTCAGTCACACCAAAATAAAAATCTAAGTTTCCCCAAAAGTGAAACTGGGGCAGATGTTATAACGGTTCGGCGGTGTTTCGCCTGAAATGTTCCAAAGTTGTAAGTCAATCAAAACTCTTTTTACTAAACCCTGTTCAAGTCTTTCCGATCAATCGGTGAACGGTTTCCAAAATCAGAGAATGCATTCGAAATGAGAGAAATAAAATGAGAGAGTTTTATGATGAAAACCCACATGGGCACCGTAAGGCGATGTAAGCAGAGAAACTAAAAATGAGAGAGTCTTGTTAGTGAAAAATCGGAAAGAGCACTGCAAGGCGACGGTGAGAAGAGAATGAGAGAGGTCAATTGGCGAAAACCCGCAAAGGGTGCCGTTGATCGAAAAGCAAGAATCCTCACCACTATTGGTACTGAAAGAGTCCTTGCAAGGTTTCTCGGTTTCAGAACACGGATCGTGATGGGTTTATGAGAAGTTGGATAGTTGCCAGATCGGGTATCCAGTCTAAGAAGCATGTCATGTCTATGTGAAGTCTGCATGCACCCTAGATAAGTCCTTCTTTCTTTCCCGAAAGGGACACTTCTCTAAACTCATTCTCTTGCCCTTTGTTTACTTTTCTTTGAATCCCTTTCGGTCTAACTCTGTTTCTGAAACTAATACAAAGAAAAGGTGTCAAGATTGATTTTACAGGGTCCCGCTTAATAAGAGCCAGATCCAAGGAAAGTACCAGCCTCAGCGAGTGCATCAAGTTGACCCCGACTGGCCATGATGGCTGATGCTCTGAGACCCAAAGTTGTGGAAAATGAAAATAAATCCAAAGGCAAATGCCCCTAGAGGCAAGAAAAAGTGAAAATACCAAAGCCCATACAGGCAAGCCGTCACAATAAATTTACCGAAAGCTGAGTCCCTCGGTTCAAGAAGGAGATCAACCTTCAGAAAACCAAGCAAAAAGCGGAGATTCTCACCAAAAAGTTAGGCCGGGATTGAGTGATCAGAATCATCAAGGCCACAAAACCAATCACCGTTTCTAACTAACAATTGCTCTTTGTTTGAAAACAGAAAATTGGTGCAATCCAAAGCAACCTTGCAAGAAGCAGATGCAACCAGAAAGAAACTGCCCAAAGGCTTTAAAAAAAAAATAGCTTTGCAGCAAGAATCAGAGGGAAGTCTCCTCCACACTCTTTCTTGCATTATTTTTCACTAAAAAAAAAAAAAGAAAAAGAAAAACCATGGTAGCATAACCCGCGGACCTCTTTGGTATAACCCAAAGACCTTTGTTTTTCTTTTATCCCCGACATAACCTGCGGACCTCTTTGGCATAACCCAAAGACCTTTTTTCTTTTACCCCTGGCATAACTCGCGGACCTCTTTGGCATAACCCAAAGACCTTTGTTTTTCTTTTATCCCCGGCATAACCCGCGGACCTCTTTTGCATAAACCAAAGACCCTTTGTTTTTCTTTTATCCCCGGCATAACTCGCGGACCTCTTTGGCATAACCCAAAGATCTTTATTTTTTTTTTCTCCCCAGCATAACCCGTGGACTCCCTGGCATAACCCAAGGACCCTTTGTTTTTCTTTTACTCCGGCATAACCCAGAGACCCTTTTTTCTTTTCCCCAGTAGAATCGCCCGATAACGTCCTCGACATAACCCGAGAACCCTTCCTTTTCCAGCATAACCCGGTCGGCTTCCCAGCATAACCTGGCAATCCTTCCTTTATTTTACTATTTCAATAGAGAAATAGTTTAGCTTTTAGTTACAAATAACTCACGAAATTTTCCTAGTGAAACTGGGGCAGGAAAATTTTGTTCGTTTGTTGGTTTTGGTGTCTGAGCAGGTTTTCCCTCGAGGCACATGGTTCGAGATGACCAAAGAATGAGTCTCAATCCGGAATAAAGAAAAGAAAAAAAGAACAAAAAAGAAGTAAATTCAAATGCTGCAAGGGACAAGCATGCGGTCTGCTCAAAAATTTGATTGAAGTCATAAGCTTCGCATGTCCCACCTTGATCCAAAAGCTGAAGAAAGAACCAGCACCTACAGCTGACGAGCATCAAGATTCAGATCGGAGTCTGCCTCGAGAACCAGCTAAGACTTAAGATCATGCTTCAAGAGATTTATAGATAGGAATCTTGTAACTCATAGCTGATAGACGTAGCTAGCTTAGCTTTTTATCTTTCATTTTGGTGTAATAAGGAGCGCAGCAAGCAGTAACAGCAGCAACAACAGTGAAAATCACAGCTTCCTGGTAGTCTCAGCTACCAAAACTTCCAGAACTACACTGACCTGATTCCTTTGTAGCCAAGGATATGTAGACAACCTTTGAAGCAAGGTTCGGTCAGACTCTTTTCAAAAAATGCTTCTCATGGAGTCTCGGATAGGCAAAAATCCCGCAGAATTGCTCATTTTATCTTTTCCGAAAATCCTTCGTGTCTCCGAGCAAAGAGAGGCAGCTGTGAGCACGTGATTTTTGCCACACCCAGAATACTCCTATAAAAATCCAAAAAAAATAAATAAATTTTGTTTAATTATTATTCGCTATTTTAGGAATTTTAGTAGATTTTTTTAATCGTTTACATTTTCTTGCTTGTTTAATTTTTAGTTAAATCACGAAAATACCAAAAAACATCATGCATTGCATTTAGAATTTGTTTTTACATTCTTAGAATTAAATTACTAATTATTTGTTTTATAAAATTTAAAAATCACGAATATAGTTCATTTTTACATTTTTTTAATCTTTAATCTTTAATTCTTAGTTTATTTTTCTCTTAGAATTAAGTTTTGTTTATAATTTTTATAATTAGTTAATTATCTTAATTTCATATTTAAATAATTTAGGATTTTTAACTATTTGGATTTTTAATTTAAAATTAAAAAAAAGAAAATTAAAAACAAAAAGAAATTGAAGATAAAAACAAAAGAGAAGAGAAACTCGGATTGAGCTTTTATTTAAAAATCAGACGATCCCAGAACATTTTCTTTTAATAATTGACCGGACCAGCCCAGATTTAATTCCCATACCCGGTCCAATTTCCCCCTTACACCCAAACGACACTGTTTGGTCAAGCTTTGATCTGAACCGTTGATCCAAGGTGATCCAATGGCTTGCAACTGATTCCCCCACGCCTATATATCTGTCCTAACACACCCCTACCCCCATTTCATCGTCTCTAACAACCCAACCAAAAAACCCTAATCGAGCCGCCCCCAAACTCCATCGACGAACATGGCGGCTCACCACCCAATCCGTCCCCAAATCAACTCAAAATTACACCCTAGGACCACCATCGTCCCCTCACCCCAAATCCCCACTCCGTTTTCGTCAAAACCCCCTAGAACCCTTCCAATTCCAGATCGAAAAATAAACCCTAAAAGTTTCAAAAGCTCTGAATCGAAGTTTTTCGAGTCGATTGAAGTCAAGGTTGACACAATTAAGGTCAAGCTTGGCTAAAAAATCAAGGTTTTTGAAGATTTTCAAGTCCACTGTTAATCAATTCAGTCCAAGGTATTTCCTCATTTTTTTCTCTTTCATTTTTGTTTCATTTTGTTTTCATTGTTCTCATCTTCTACCCCTTTCTTTTAGCTTTTTAGTTTTAATTTTCAATTTTGTCAAAGATTCCATGTCTGCATGTTAAGCTTTAGGTTTTATCGTCTGTTTTTCTCTAGTGTTTTGTTGTTTTGCTTCCCGTTGCGCCTGAATTAATCGAGTCGTCATGACTCTGTAAAAGGAAACGGGTAAAATGTGTCTGAATTGGGCTTTAAAAATCAAAATCCCTAAAAGAAAAGGGGTTGAATTAGATTCAGTAGTGTTTGGAATTGGTTTAACTCGACCCGTTAGGTTTAGAGAGTGAAATCAGTGTAGTAAAGGGGTAATTTGGGTAATAGTTAGTAGAGAATCTGTCAGTAACTGACTGTGAAGCTTCTGAGAAGCTGCCTCTAAGGACTAAATAAAAATCTGTTATCAAATGGAAGGGGAGCTAAGCTAAACTGAAAATTTGAAAAGGATTAAAATGTAAAAAAAGTTGAATGTCAGTAACTAACTAACAGACTGCCTATAAAGGCATGTGCATTTT
>MCJB01050241.1:57700-86704 GCA_002018475.1 Nicotiana obtusifolia
GGGGGGGGGGGGGGGGGGACATACGGATTTTAGTAGAGAGATTTTGAGAGTGGAAAAGACATCTAGCAGATTTTCGAGTGAATTTTAGAGTGAGGAAGATACAGAAGATTCAAAATTCTCAATTAAAAATCCTCTTTGAAAAATTTCGGAAAGCTAAAGATAATTAAGATTTGGTTTCATGTTAGTTTCACACTCCTTAGGCAAATACTATTAAGTGTTCTAGCGAAATATGGGTCAAATGATGTTTGTGTTCATTCAGAAAGTCTAATAGCTCAGAAGATGCATGTTGTTAATGTTTAATTGCAGAAAGTTCGTATATAAGTTTATGAATCAAACTGTATTGGGTAGGTTAAAGAGTGTCTAATTGAAGTTTGAATTCCAACACTGTCTGTTGAAACTAGTGAAAATTGGATATAATCTTGAGGGCTGATTATTCATGTAAACGTTAAGAGCATGTCAGCTTGCAGGCCAATGCCTTTGTTTGTCTCTGATTTCCTTCATGGTACTCCTGAGAATCGAACCCAGGTCTAGTGCTTTAATGTTTGACGCCCTGAAGTTTGGGCTCACAATTGAGCCTGAATGGGAGCAGGTATCGTTTGGCCTTTTGGGCCTGCTGTCTGAACTCAATATCCCCACTCAAACTACGGCTGCTGAATTTCATTTGGGCTGGCCCAATGCATAAAAACCACAAACAGTCTCAGTAGTCATATAAATATGGTTCTAACAACCTTAGGTTCAAGAAATTCTTTTGATTAATAGAGGTGAGCCATACAAATAACAACGATCACCTATGACCCTCTTAATAGTTAAATACAAATTTAGAAGCAACTAATTCTTAAATGCCTTAAACTTTCGTAGTTTGCTTTTAGGCGCGATTAATAAACCATTGTGACTATGGGTACGGTTCCCGTGACATAGTAACAATGCCAATTTCGGGGGTGCCTTTCATGTAACCTGATTTTACAACTTCGAATAATAGAAGCTTTTGAAATAATTCAAGGTGCGTCGTGCCGGATAAAATCTCAAAATGCATGGCCCTCATTTAATCAATATTAAAATCTTTAGAAAATCGAGGCGTGCTATTCAGCGATCCATAGCCCTCGAAAAGTTAAAAACGCGTAGTTGCTTTAGGCACGTTATTTTAATAATTCACTTTCCTAAACTCCGGTGCGCATTTATGCGACCCAAATCCAAATCTCAACGTTAAATAAAATGTGTTACGGATTACGGGTGCATTTATGTGACGTGGTTCATGACATATTTTAAATGACGTTGCAATTTTTCCTAATAATTAAACAAACATGTATTAACATCAGATAATAAGCCGATTATAATAGTTGAGCGACATGCTAGAACCACGGAATCCGAGAGTGCCTAACACCTTCCCTCGGGTTTACAGAATTCCTTATTCAGAATTTCTGGTTCGCAGACTTCACAAGGAAAGTCAAAATTTTCCTCGATTTTGGATTAAAAAAATAAACCGGTGACTTGGGACACCAATCAAAATATTCCAAGTATTAATATCCAATATAGATTCAAAAGAAGATTCCCAAAAATAGGGATTAAGCAGATTAGGAAAATTTATTTCCTAATGCATTGACGACACAATAAATAATAATTAGTTTATATGAGTTGAATGACAACACATTATATTTCTTCGAGTTTGCCTAATATCTGAATGTTGTTTTTTTACATGTTGTTTTTGATATTTTGATAATATCAAACAATTATTTTTTTTACAAATTCACATATTAAAACCAAAAATATAGATTCAAAAGAATAACTTAGACCAAAAATAAGAACTGAAAAGATTAGAAAGTGCACTAACAGTACAATATACAATAATTAGTTTTCATGAGTTGAATATCACATAGACCATCATTTTTCAGTTTGTCTAGTATTAAGTGTCCGTTATAATTTTTTTTATAATACCAAATGAAGGTTTATTTAAAAATTTATATATTAATACCAAATAAGAGTTTATTTATAGATTTTCTTATAAGTAGTTTATTTACGGCCTCTCTAAATTCAATTAATGAGATATAACTTTTAAAACATAATAAATTACTTTCATACGCAATACAATTATAGTGATTAGCAAAATTTTATATTATAAATGAGATAGAAATTTTTTGCACCACGCTTTAAAACTAATACTTCATAAAATATTTATGATGAAGAATATAAAATAGTATCAAAGTGATTCTATAAAAATCAGTTTTCATGAGATAAAGAAAATTATTTGTGTAAACTGATAAAATTGTCAAAACTCTAACTAGATGCCAGGAAGCCAATATATGTTTAAATGATAACAATAAATTTTTCTCATAGTAATTGTATTAAATATCTTCTGAATATGCATAGATGATAAATTTAGTTAAATTAGTTGTACATTATTTTATAATTATACATATCTTATAATATGATTTACAAATATGTTAAATTGTATCTCACCCGATATCTCTTTATGAATACATTTTGGTTTTACTATTTCATCCTTATTTCTTAGAGTTTGCATTTAACCAATTTAATTCTTAATAATATAATTAGTTTTATGTTATATTCTGATTTCTTTTATCGACGATGGCCTTTTTCTGAAAAATAATTTATATACTTTAAGATAACTTGAAAAATACTTTTACATATTGTGACGACCCGGCCAGTCGTCTCATGAGTTACCGCTCCGTTTCCCCCCATTTCTGCTTCATTATGCTTCGTTATCCGTGTTTTATGTGATCGAGTTGAGTAGTTTGCGTTCGGAGTGGATTTGGTAAGAAATGAGACACCTAGTCTCTTTTAAGAAGGTTTAAGTTGGAAAAGTCAACCGGAAGTTGACTTATGAGTTAGAGGGTTCGGATGTGAGTTCCGATGGTTCGGTTAGCTTCGGGAGGTGATTTATGACTTAGGAGTGTGACCGGAATTGATTTTGGAGGTCCAGTGTAGAATTAGGCTTGAATTGGTGGAGTTAGTATTTTGGCGATTTTCGGTTGTTAGGCGAGATTTTGATCCGAGGGTCGGAATGGAATTCTGAGAGTTGCTATAGCTTCGTATGGTGATTTCGGACTTGGGCGTATGTCCGGATTTAAAATTGAAAGTCCGTAGGACAATTTAACGCATTTTGGCGAATGTTGGAAAATGGAAGATTTTTGGAAAGTTTGACCGAGGAGTTAACTTTTTGATATCGGGGTCGGAATCCAGTTCTGAAAATCTTCATAGGTCCGTTATGTCATTTATGACTTGTGTGCAAAATTTGAGGTCAATCGAACTCGATTTGATAGGTTTCGGCATCGAATGTAGAAGTTGGAATTTATTAGTTTCATTAGGCTTGAATTGGGTAATCATTCGTGTTTTTAGCGTTGTTGGATGTGATTTGAGGCCTCGACTAAGTCCGTAATATGCTTTAGGACTTGTTGGTATATCCGGATGGGGTCCCGAATGACTCGGGTGCATTTCGGAGTAGTTTCGGACCATTTCTATCCATTTGTTTACTGCTGGTGCATCGCAGAAATTCTGCTGCACGAAGCTTATATCTCGCAACCTATAAGGAATTTAGAAATTTTCAAAACATGGAAGTTGTAGCTCTTTGTGTCTAATTTCAGGAAATATAAATCATTCATCATTTGGACATATATACAGAAAGTTACAATAGATTAACCGAAGCCTGGTACTGTTGTTGTTTTCCAGGCAGTGTGCATAGCAGAAATTTCCGCTGCACAGGACCGACTTTGGAAACTTATATCTCGTAATCTGTAAGGAATTTGGAGATGGTCAAAAATTAAAAGTTGTATCCCTTTGAATCTAGTTTCAATAAATATAAACCATTTATCATTTGGAAATTTGTATCAAAAGTTACGATAGATTAACCGAAGCCTGGTACTGCTGCTATTTTCTAGGCGGTGTGCATAGCAGAAATTTCTGCTGCACAGGACCGACTTTGGAAGCTTATCTCTATAAGGAATTTTGAGATGATCAAAACATGAAAGTGTTAGCCCTGAATCTAGTTTCCAGAAAGATAAACCATTTATCATTTGGACATTTTTACAGAAAGTTATGATTGATCGAAGTTGGCTGGTGGAGCAATTTCGACAGAATTTTCTGATGCACTTTAGAAGCTCATATCTCAGAATATATAAAGAGTTATATAGTTTACAACCTATCAAACGAAAGATTTCCGAGTCTAGTTTCTAAATCTTCAAACTGTTGATCATTTATATATTTCTACAAGGAGTTATGAGCGTTTTAACAGAAGATGTACAGCAAGGGAAAATGGTAAGAGGATGTACAACCTTCACAACGCAGGTACAACTCGATGAAGCCTGGGCAGAATGTTTTTAAGCCTTCTTGTCTGTGATTTTGGGTATATTTTCATCTATAGTTGCTCATTTTTGGAGGTTCTTGAAGGAAATTAACGAGGGATTCAAGGAGAATCGATTGGAGGTAAGAATTTCAGACCTAAAACTCGTTTATATTGTGAAATCCACCTAGAAAATCATTGAAGTCTTGCTAAAAATGGAAGAAATAGGGCTTGGGATTTTGAAATTTTAATTGGGTATTTGGAGGACCATTTGGGTCGGATTTGAGAACTTTTGATATGTACAAACTCGTTGGGAGATAAGAAACCCGTTGATGTGAAAATTTCTGAGCTTCGAGAAGTGGGCCCGGAGCTCGGGTTTTGCTAATTTCGGAATTTTTGGTATTTTTTGATTGTTTTCGCTTGGGCTTTGTCTCCTCAGCATATTGTGACGTATTCGTTCTGATTTTGGATAGATTCGACGCGCGTGGAGGCCAATTCGAGGGGCAAGGGCGTCGCAGGCTAGGGAGTTAGCCGGTTCGAGGTGAGTAGTGATTGTAAATGATGTTCTGAGGGTTTGAAACCGAGGATTGTACATCGTAGTGTTATATTGAGGTGAGACACGCGCTCGATGATGAGCGTGGGGTCGTTTACTACTAGGGATTGTGACTTGGTCCGTTTTGATGATTTTCCGCGTATTTGACTGAAACTTATTTGTTATCATCATGATTTGGGTTGATTGCCATATTTGGGCTTCGTGCCAATTATTTGAACCCTTAGGGGATTTTTTATTACTGTTTTCTCACTATTTTGACTTATTACTTGAACTCAGTCATGCTGTTTTCCACTGATTTACAATTCAGCCACTTTTAGTTTTGAGACTTAAATAATATTTTAATGATATTTTTGGGCTGAGAACTACTATTTTACTATGCCCGAGGGGCTTGTGATGATTTTCTGATTGAGTGCGGCCGAGGGCCAGATGTGAGGATATAGTGAGTGATATGAGGCCGAGGGCCTGAGATACTTTATATGCCACGAGGTGGCTTGTGACTGATATGAGGCCGAGGGCCTGAGATACTTTATATGCCACGAGGTGGCTTGTGACTGATATGAGGCCGAGGGCTTGAGATACTTTATATACGCCACGAGGTGGCTTGACTGATATGAGGCCGAGGGCCTAGATTTTGATGCCACGAGGTGGCTTGATATTGCGCTTGGGCTGTAAGGGGCCCCTCCCGGAGTCTATACACCCCTAGTGAGTGCGGGTACCCATTGTGATGTGAGATATAGCCCGAGGGGCTGATACTGTTCCATGTGATAGCCCGAGGGGCTGGTATTATTCTGAGATTTGAGCCCGAGGGGCTGGTACTGTTCTGCGATATTGCTCGAGGGGCGGAATTGTTGATAAGAAGATTTTACTTGATTTCTCACTGATTTACTGTTTTCAAATGATGTTTTATTGCTTCTTTATAGAATGCCTTGTGCTTTACGTGCTTTCTTACTTTCAGTCGTTATTTATATTTATTACTCACTGAGTCACATTACTCCCTGCACCATGTGTGCAGATTCAGGCGTTGTTGGTTCCGCTCCGGAGTGCCGACTCCTCCCGTCCAGGCGGTGATTCTGAGACTACGAGGTAGCTATTGGCGTCCGCAGCCCCGTATCTCCCTTATCTTATCGTTTCCATATTTTTCAAACAGTTGTGCCAGATATTGTATTTAGTAGACTTGTATCAGGATCCATAGTTCCTCATGACTTGTGACACCTCGGTTTGGGCTGTGTCGGGATGGTTTCTATTATGGTTAGCTATATTTCCGCGAATGATTGCTATTAAATCATGCTTATATTATTTTCATGTTAATTAACTGCTTAAAATGAGATTTTGATTAAATTGGCTGGCCTTGTCTTCACGAGAGGCACCATCACGACCGGGTTCGGGGTTAGGGTCATGACACATATATGATAAATTTGAAAAAGAATAAAATTGGATTATTTTCTAGTTAGTTAATTCAGATCCGGAAAAAAGGGTCAATTCAAATACTTAATTATCTTTTTTAGTTACTAATAGAAATATTTTATGTTTTGAGGATTTAAATTATTAATATTAGCTCATAGCATAAAATAAATATTTAATTATAACTATATTTTATCCGAAATTCTTTTGCTAAATAATAAAAAAAGCAAACATTTGCACTTTATGTTTAAAGTAGCATTAGCAAATGGCTTTTGTCAATCACTTTTCTCTCTCTTTCTCTTAATATTATTAAATATTTTTGTAATTATTTTTAATAACATTTTAATATGTTAATATTTATATCTAAGAAAATTATTGATCGAAATAAAATTAATCGCCAATGGACCAATCTCACATAGAATATTCATAGCATTTATGGGTTAAATACTGATTTGAATAAAAGACAAAGCAAACTACTTCCTCTTTCTTTAATTTTTTTTCTTTATTTTATTTTGTTTACATCATAATCATTCACTTGAAATTTAGCATGATTATACAATTTTTTTAGCGAAAAAGGTTTAATTGTATAAAATCCATATATAAGGTAAAACATATAAATATTTGGTATTATTTAATTATAATTTAATTTTAAATTCATATAAGATAAAATTTTAATAATTTTAAAGTCCTAAATATAAGGACCTCTTATTTATTTCAAATAAGGAAATTTATAATAAGTAATAAATCTTATTTAACTTCAAACTCCTAAATATTAGCTAGAAAAATAATCAAATGACTATTTTGTCTAGTGTGAACTCTATTTTAAAAGGCACGCGTGGTATAAAATTTTAAAAATTTATATAAATGTATACTTAGTGTACAATTGTTAAGCGTCATTTTGAAAGTATTTCTAAAATTTGATGTTGAGTTAAGAAATATAATTATTATATTGAAATAGTTTCTATATGATTATAGTATTTATATTATTACAATATGTCTTTACAGTTCACTACAAATTTATATAGAATGATAGTTTGATTAAAGGGTATAGACATACTATTGTATACTGGTATTGATATTATCTCCATTTGTCTTCTTGAGCCGAGGGTCTTTCGGAAACAACCTCTTTATTCCTTCGCGGTAGAGGTAAAGTCTGTGTATACATTACCCTCCGCAGACCCCACTAGTAAAATTTTACTAGGTCGTTGTTGTTGTTGTAGACATATTATTGTATACGTATAGAATCAGACATAATTTTCGCAAAAGATTTTTCTCTATTTGTTTTAACTATGATAATTAAAATATACTTAATTGCTTGAATTTAATCCTACGATCGATTATAAACGTATAATTAAAAATAGGAAAATAGATGACGGCCTACCGACATTATCCAGTTTATATAAGCTTTTACTTAGTCTTTCTTTTTTACTAAGATAATTAATTATATAAAATTAATTGGTTAATTAGAATTCTATGATAAAAAATAATTCAAATAAAGAGAGATCTAGTCTTCAAAATTTTAGTTGATGCTAAAGTTCTAAACATCTAACTCGTTAGAATTATATGAAAATAATAATCTAAATAAAGAGAGATTTAATCTTCAAAATATTAGTTAATGTCAAAGTTCTAAATATTAAAAAACAAGTAAATGACTTAAACTTTAAAAGTGTAAATTTTTTTGAACTTTAAAGGAACATGACTATAAAAAAGGAAGAAACTTATGTAGGATACATGAAGGTAAAATTTTGCTATGCGTTTTAAAACCCAATATTTTGATCCAATTTCATATTCACGTCATCATTGATGTTTGACGTGCTTTTATCAATTTATTTCAGTTCCTTTAAAACCTCTAATTACTGGCCAATTTGCATTCGATACTATCAAGTTTATTTATTAGTTCGAATAATAAAAGGATATAAGATAAAATTTAATTGATTGTAAAGTCCTAAATATTATGATTTCCTATATGGTAGTTCAACTAAAGAAATATTAAGTACGCAAAATTTTAGCTAGTAATTTTATTTTTTTAAATATTAGGTAAATAATTTAATTATGATTTTGTCCAATGTAAAATTTATTTAGTAAGCACGTTGCAAGTGAACCTATAATAATGAGTATAAAATTATAAAAATTAAATAAATAGTTTTAAATAATTTATTTGAGATATAAAATAAAATTAAAAATAAGCTCATGAAAATAATAAAATAACGTCCAAAAATAAATAACGTTGAGTCACAGATAGATATAATTCAAAATCAAAAAGCTCTACAAATTTAAGAATTTACATTGATTAGATAGATCAAAAAAATACCATCCCAATTACTTTCCAATCGACTTCTCAATATGAAAGTCAATCTGTTTAATTCGTCTTAATATGTCTGTTTGTTAATTTTAATAATATTGGAGAACTATGAAAAATATTTAATAATTTAACAGTTTTATGTGATTTCAAAGTGCGAACATTTTAATACAATACCAACAGTATCGTTCCTCCAAATTGTTAGGCATATAATATTAATTTTTGTAATTATGATAAAAATTTAGCTGTAAAATATTATATTAATTCAGAGAAAAAGAAAGGATGATAGCAATACAGTTACTTAATTTTAGTGAATCTAGAACACAAATGAAGCGTAAATAGGGAAACAAAAAATGCACTCACACATAGATACACCTGCTTATTATTATTCCAAGAAGTCCAATCCACAATTATCTTCAATCTTAATTTTCTCAAAATTCATCCTGCTACTTTAATTGAGAATCGACCATCACGTCTCCACTGAAAATATTAATATTTACGGATTCTTAAGATTTTCAAAACATTTGGTTAATTATATATGGAACAAAAATGGTACCAAAATACAAAAAATAAATTTATAAATTAAATGAAAAATAAAATTAGAAACAATCTTCTGCACCATGTCCATGGGTGAGGTATTTGTTGACGGCATAAATATGAAGATGACAATGTCCATGAGAAAAAGATAAAATAGGCACATATCTTCACCTTGATTTTGATCAATATAAAGCTCTAAACACATACAACTCCTCATGTACAAAGACAACACGACATCAATAAATATACCCGTGAACACTCTTAAGATATATAATTACGCATCTTTAACGTATCAAACCCAAATCTCCCTTTACTCATGAAAGGATTCTCCTTGGATGGATATACTTTATATAGTTACTTTTTAAAATCCAAATAAGGAAATTTTTTATAATTCCTTAATATTACAAATTCTTACCGGAAATATTTTTAGTCAAAGTAGTTATTAGTTTTAAAATATTGGAAAAAATAATTAAATGACCATTTTGTTCAATGTGAACTCTATTTTTAAAGGGTAAAAAAGACGAACGACATTCCGCTAAGGGACTTCGTGCTTTTGATATAACTAGCTTCTATGTACGTGGTTTGCACGTATATCTCTTGTCAACTAATTTAAATTTTGTATAAGAATGATAAAGTTACTTGCATGTGGACCTGTTAAATTTAAAAGAATTGAATCTCGTTCAAACTTTAAAAAAGAAAAATCCAATTAAATTAAATAGATATTTGTTGCTTTCACTCTATATATCGAAATGATTTTCTACTTATGGAATGTCATGTTACAAAGTATTTTTTTTTCTCCACTAATAATTAAGTTCTGAAATGCTTTAGGAAAAAAAAGAGGTCTTATGAATCAACAAATAGTCATACATTGATGGTGGTTAGCTTACCGAGTTTTGTTTGTTTGACTAATGTTACCGAGTTCCTGTTACTTTCTTTTGTAGTTCAACCTTTATGCATGATAGAATTGAAAGTTAAAGAGTTTGGACGTAAAGTTGTCTTATAGTTACGAAGATCTGTGAATGCATGATCCTAGACAGAATTCGTAAATTTGGTTTATTTCGAAACACATACACATCATGACCAAAAGCTCCCCTATAATCTCTCAGAGATCTTTGGCATCCATGCATATTTCTCACGGTCAAGTCACCCATGATAGTCACCATATTAACTGTCAAATAAACTTGTATTTGGGGACTTTATATCTCTATGATTATCTTAGTATCTATGGATCGAGTGAAGACCGTCTAAAGCAAATATATGTGAGATGTGTCACGATTATTCGAATAATTCGAATATCTTGTGTCCGAACACTTTGACAAGTCCCAAACATCTCCAAGAATCAGTTGTTTGTCCCTGATTATTGACTGAGTTAATTTTTAATATATCACAATTAGACAAAACTAAAGGAAAATATAAAAGAAGTTGGAGAAGTCACCTAGTGTGATCTTACGTTAAAGGTAATGATAAAGAATTTTTCGTTGAAGAAATATGTATCATCAACCATTGTTTCAATTAGATCAAGTATCACGAATTAGGATAATAATAGTATGATATTAATTCAATTGTTTCTCCATTACACACATTACATAAATAAGGAGTCCATTATCTAATAATTCCTCCATCTATATGCAAAAAAATTTAATTTTCACGCATCAAACAGGTAGGTAAAATTAAAGATTAAAAAAAAAAATTATAAACAAAAGTGATGATGAACATTAATGCCTAATATCGATGAAGTAAAAAAGCAAGTTCTCTGCTTGATTGAAAAGAGTTAAAGTAGAAGAAAATCTCTACAAGTTAATCAGTTTTTAAAGATTTAACTTGTTCATCAATATTGTGTCTTTGTTATAACATCTTCATTGATCTTCAAGATCCTTAAAAGACAAAGTACCTGCAAAGCAAATCAAATATTATCATTAGACTTTACTCTTAGAGAAAGTTAATTTAGCCACACAAAAAATGTTATGAATTTCAACTTGCAGAATATAGGCATCCAACATGTTAAAGAAAATCAAATTTCCTATTATAAGTAGTTTGCATGTAGAAGCACATACAAAAGACTTCTACTATGAGCTAAAATCATGCATTTTGATATCTTCAAAAGTTGACACCTATTATGAGCATATAATCCACACAGAATTGATTATCTTCAGGATCTAAGCGTGGTGTCCATAGTACTTCTCCTTAACTGAAATAAAATTGCATTCACTTTTCGATCTGTTGCAAAGAAACTTGTTAAAGTAATATTTAGTTAATTTCAATTTCGTGAATATTAATTAAGAAGAGAGTTTGAATGTTACAATGTTAACCAAACATTACTTATCTTCCGAAAGAAATAATTTAGCTTTTAAAGGGTATAAAAAAAATTAATATTCGTACTTTTATAATAATATAAATATTAATAAATAGGTATAGATAGAAATTTAATAAATCTTACAAGATTTTGATTTTTCAAAAATATACTATTAATTATCTAAATAAAACAGTTGTATAAGATATTTAAAGAGACAATTTTATAAGATAAAGAGAATGTTGAGGCTCAGGGAAACAAATCACGAAATTTTAAGACAAAATTTAACGCAAGAATAAAACAAAACTTGAGAAACATTGCCAGTTTGATTTCTTGTTGCTCACTACTTTTTTCTTAAGTGATTAATACATGCCTTCTCCAAAACAATTCTTGATTCATTCACAACTTTGTATTTTTAAGGTGTTGTGTTTCCAATTATGTCCTTTTCTTATTTACTTGTAATATAAATTAATATAAATAATTAAGAGCATAAAAGTCATTTAATATTTTAAGTATATTTTGGTCATCCAATATTTAATGTTGAAGATTCGTACTTTTATAATAATATAGATATAGATAGATATAGATAGATATTAATTGGTTAAGATTTAATAACAAACAAAAATCCTAAACCTAATAAGAATTTAAAGTGCTCAAAAGCTTCCTATCGCGATTTAAAAGTCCTGAACCAGACGTGGTTGTCGTGTTAACAGTTTCCTTTTACAAATTTGGTGTGTTACATCTTCTAATAAGGAAAAATTCAATAATCAACATTTCAGTTAATTTTAAAATCTTAAATATTAGAAAAATAATTAAATGATTATTTTATCTAATGTGAACTATATTTTTAAATGGTAAAAAAGGCGAACAACATTTAGCTAAGGGCATTCGTGCATTTGGTATAATACTAGTCTTAGGGTACGCGCTTTACGTGTGTACTCATATAAGTAAATATAAAATTTTAAAAATTATATAAATATTATTAAATTATGTATATGTGACGTGGAATTGTTAAGTATTTTTTCGAGAGTATTTCTAAAATTTGATGTTGAGTTAATGAATATAATAATTATGAATACTGGAATAATTTATATCTAATTATAGTTTTTTTAGAATGTCTAATTATATTTTGTATACATAATTTTTATAGAAGGAATACTTGATTAAAGAGTAATGGACATACTATTGTATATCCAAATAATCAAATATAATTTTCACAAACTTTTTGTTTAAATTTTCTTAGAAATATTCGAATAGAATACCAAAACCAAACTAACTATATAGCTTAAGTTTTATACCTTTTGTTGATATGAAGTCTTTTATTGTTTTAATATTGTTACCTTTTGCATCACAAACTTAAAGTTAAATGAGCTGAAAGCGATTATTAACAAAAACCCATGTTAAATCTAAAAGCAGTATAAGTGGTCGAAACTGATAATGCTTGAAACTTAATACATGCTCCTAAATTTAAATGGAGTTAAAAATAAGGACTTCTAAAACTAAAAGGAATTGCGAAATTAAAGTCCTAAAATGTAGAAAAATAATTAAATCACTAATCCTAAATATTAGATAAATAATTAAATAATTATTTTTAAATATTTAAAAAATAATTAATGACTATTTTGTCCAGTATGAAGTATGAACTCTATTTTTAAACGATAAAAAAGGCAAACAACATTTCGTTAATGGCTTTCGTACTTAAGGTATGTGCTTTGCGCATGTACCCATATTACCCATATTAATGAATATATGATTTTTTTTTAACAGAACATAATTTTTTTTAGAACTCTGAAACTCCCTCTAGAATACTTACATGGATACAACCACTACACCACCAATTATCCCACCAAAATCACCGCATAAAAATAACCAAATGGATATGGAAGAAGCACTAACACAACCCTACAAGGAAATGTTACTCGACAAGCAGGCAGTAAGCTAAACAGAGTATTAAGATGAAAAACCCTTCCCAATCATCAAAGATGATAAAGGAAAAGGTATTGAAGGTCAATTACCCTCTCACAGGAAGACAAGAAATGCCTATACCAACCATGACGTTTTTCAGTAATCATAAAGGTCTTTGGTCGTAGAATGTCTCACCATTATCTTCGATCTAAATCGATTGACCGATGGAAACCATCCAAACAGTTAATCTTGATTGACCTAGGATGAGATTTCTTCATTGTCAAATTCGGTCTAGAGAAAAATATGGCTAAGGCACTACATCTAGAACCAGGGTTCATTTCTGGGAATTTCCTATCAGTACGCAAATGGGAACCAAAATTCGTCCCACAAGAAGCTACATTATCTTCCACGGCCATTTGGATTCCTCTACCACAATTATCAACTGAATTCTATGATAAAGAAATACTGGAAAGAATTGGGAGAATTTGGCAAACTATTAAAAATCGACTCATGCACATTTTCCACACTAAGAGGAAGGTATGCACGCATTTGTATTCAAGTCCCGCTTGAAACCCTTGTGGAAACAACAATCATCATAGGTGATCACAAGCAATCAGTGATCTATGAAGGTGAAGGGACTTTGTGTACAACGTGTGGAAGGATTGGCCACACGACAAAAAATTACAAATTCAAAAAAGTTGCACCAACACCATCACAAGAAGTCCCTAAAAGTTCAGAAATACACACCAAAAAGGATGAGGATAATGGATGGAAGATATTAACCTTCCCTAGACGAAAAAAATCCAGCCACCAACCTACGAAAGGAAGGAATAGTGGAGCAGAAAGTGAAAACGAACAACATCATGCACAAAAAGCACAAAAGATCCAGGTAAAGATATTCTATGCAAATCCTAGTAAGTTTCTGGAAACTAAAACCTTTCAATATAATTCAACTCAAATAGTGCACAAACAAATAATTACAACAGGCCCAGTGGCTCAATGAATAAACACATGCCCATCCCCACTCCCCAGTAGCCTAACCCACAAGGCCCAAGCCCAAGTATAGTTCCAAAAGAAAGACGGGGACGGGGCCTAATGGAACTGATACGGACAAATCAGCTGTGCTCGCTCAAGTTGCTTCAGAAGAGGCCCCCATCATTAGCCCGATCTCATACCTATACTCGGCTAGCGCTGCTGATTTGGGCCACCACCGCTCAAACCAATCAGCTAGTGAGGTCCATACTCAATCGGATCCCCCCAGCCCAATATAATTATCCTTGCCCAAATACCTACGTGCCCCCTACTCCTCTCCTAGCGGAGTGCTCTAATGGAAAAAGTCACCAAAATTCATGAACACTCAAATGCCTGACCTGAGAAATCACCCATACTCAGGTGACACGATACCCTCCGTCTACTCCAACAGATACTTCATTAATTCCGAATTCAAGTTAGCAGATGTAATTACCGATGACCTTTCCACTTATTAAGATTTGACACCAAACTACGCCATTATGAACCTGTCCACAAACATAACCCCATCTTTACCCAAAGAGGAAAAGCAAAAAAACACAAAAATAGAAAAAAACCCAACAGCCACCCATCATAGTGATAACCCTTCCACTAACGGCGGACCACTCACCAACATCGTGGCTGAAGGACCTAGTAACGTCTCTAATATTTGTGACTATCGAGCCCTAATCCCAACAAACTCCATTGTCTTCTGCTCCAGTCAAAAAGAGCCTCTCTCCGCCTTTAGGGAATATTACAAGGGAGATCAATAGAGTCCTGAAGCTCCTGAAAGGGAAAAAAACCTTTGGAAATGGAATGAGTAGGTTATGGACCTCTACGCATCCCTACTACTGGACTCAGTCAGGGAGATAAATTTCAGCATGGAGAATAACGAGATTCTTGTGCTTCTGTGTCCCAGGACCCTAACCAAATGTGGACTGAGTCTGGTCTCCCACCACAGTCAAGGTGTGACCAAACCACTACTAAATCTAACCCTAATACTGAGTATGATAAAAAAAAACCAAAAGAAACCAATGACGGCTCCCTAGGAGATGGAGAAGGCACACAGAAACCAGTCCCCCACTTGCCAACCACCCATTATGAATTACATCATATGAAATGTTAGGGGCGGAAACAACGCGGAGTTCAGGAGACACTATCTTGACATGGTCTAGCTCCACAAACCATCAATGCTGGTACTGTTAGATACAAAAATGGCTGACCATAAGAAGCTGATTGAGGACTTGCATTTTGACATACTCATCCAGTCTCTGGTAGTGGGTTGTCAGGTGGGATTTTATGATGTGGAAGGTGTATTGTGTGCAAGTTGATGAGATATCCACTGCCCCTCAAGGCATCCATGCCATAGTGAATGTACTTTCATCCCATACTCCTTGATTATTTTCAGCCATTTATACTAGTACCATATTAGATGATAGGAAATTATTATGCAATAATTTAGTTACTATCTCTAAAAGCAATACTGAAAATTGGTTTGTAGGTGGAGACTTCAATGAGGTCTTAAAGTCTAGGGATAAGTTTGGGGGCAACCCCATTAACCCAAACTGTAGCAACCTTTTTTGGAACTGCCTTAATGAATGCAAGTTAGTTGACTTAGGATACAAGGGCAGTAAATACACTTTGACCAACAAAAGATACAAAAATAGGAGCAGTTTAATTTTAGAAAGGATAGATAGATGTTTTGGTAATGACTGCTGGATTTCAGTACCCTGAGGCTAGTGTAAACCATCTCCCTAGGACCCACTCAAACCACTGCCCTGTGCAAATAATGCTAAAGGGGGATACTACCAATAACACTAATAGACCTTTCAGGATTGAATCCATGTGAACTAGCCACCCATCCTTTCCTAGTATCATTAATGAGGCATTCACCCCAAACTCCTCTTTAATCCAATCAACCAACATCTTCAAAAATCTAGTGACCAGTAGAACAGGCATACCTTTGGTAGTATCTTCCATAAAAAAAGAAGGATCCTGGACAAAATTGTTGGAATCCAAAATTCAACTTCTTACTGAATTTGGAAAGTAGCCTGACTAGAGAACTGGACTCTATCATCAAGAATGAGGAAGACTTATGGAAACTCAAGTCAAGGGTCAGTTCACTAACTGAAGGTGATGCCAACACAAGGTTTTTCCATACCTCCACCCTCAATAAGATAAGGAGGAACAGGATCCTGTCCTTCACATATGACAATGGGAACCGACTCTATGACCAAGAAGACATTAAGATCTCCATAATGCATTTCTTCAGGAGCCTCTATACTTCCTCCCACACTCAAGCCTCCATTATCACTACTACCAGTGATCTGGACATGACCCATACTTTCTCAAACTGCCTAAGAGAAAGCTTGAATAGGCCCTTATAGAATAGTAAAATCAAGGCTATTTTCTCCTTTAAACCCTTTAAGTCTCCTGGTCCTAATGGGATACACCATTTCTTTTACCAAATATACCGGAGAATTGTGGGGAAGTCAGTGATATAATTTTGTAAGTCTTGTTTTGACACACACTCCATGGATGAAATCATGAACCAAACTCTACTTTGCCTCATCCCCAAGTGTCCCCAAGCTACCATGCTCAAAAACTTCAGACCAATAGGGCTTTATAATACCATCTACAAGACCATCAAAAAGATCATTATTAACAGAATCAAGCCTCTCCTCCCTGACATAATTGGCCTTAGCCATGCAAGTTTCTTATCCAACAGAAGGGCCTCAGATAATGCCATCATTGTCCAAGAATACATCACCCACTTTGAAAAAATGAAAGGGAATCAGACCCACATGATCCTCAAAATTGACTTAGAAAGCCTTTGACAGGCTGGAGTGGTCTTTCATTAGAGACACTCTACAGGCTTTCAACTTTCCACCTGGCTAGCTAAGTTTATCCTATCCTGCATTAGCTAATCAAACATCTCCATCCTAATTAATGGTGGCAAGACTGATACCTTCAAGCCTTCTAGGGGAATTAGGCAAGGGGATCCCATCTCTCCCAACGTGTTCATTATGTGCATGGAGAGGCTCTCCAAGCTCATTGATAGGGCTGTTCAGGATAAGCAATGACTTCCAATCAATATTAGTAGGTCTGGTCCAAAGATATCCCACCTCTTTTTTGCTGATGACCTTACCCTGTTTGCAAAGGCAAACACTAGAAACTGCAACTCAATCTACTCTATCCTGCAGTCTTATAAGGAAGCCTCTGGTAAAAAATCAATCTTACTAGTCTAGGGTGCTCTTCTCCTCTAACATAAAGCCTGACACAATGGAGAACCTTATAAATATCCTTTCTATTCAAGCTACTATATCTTGTAGTAGGTACCTTGGATTCCCAATGTTCCATAAGAGACCGTCCAATAATGGTTTCTAGTTCATACTAGACAATATGTAATCCAAGCTATCTGGCTGAAAAATAAATTGCCTAAGTATGACTGGAAGAATCATTCTGGCCAAAGCCTCTTTTAGCAGCATCCCAAGCCATGTCATGCAATACATCAAACTGCCGACCAAGACTACCAACCAAATTGATAGAATTAAAAGAAATTTTATCTGGGTACTACACCAAATAAGAAAAAAATACACCTGGTTAGCTGGGACAAAGTCACTAGGTAGAAATTGGGTTGGGATTACAGAAAGATGAATGCAAGAATAAAGCCTCCCGTGCTGGGCTGGCCTGGAGGATTTACCATAACACCTCTAGTATGTGGGCTATAGTCCTAATCTCAAAACATTGTAACTGGAACCATACCCCTAGGAAGCCCAAGTCCCCAATCTGGCAATGTATCCTCAAAGGTTGGGATACTTGTAATAAGGTTAGTAGATGGGTTGTCCACAAAGGAAACAGGGTGAGCTTCATTAATGATGCCTGGATTCCAAATCACCCAGCCATTAGGGACATGATTGAGGGTCTGCTCACCCCAAATGACATTGCTACCAAAGTAGATACTATCTACAGTTCAAGAAATTGAGATATCTCATCTATCCCCATGAACCTTCTTGAGGATATTACTAATCTAATCAAATCAACGTTTATCCCTACTAACTCATGCTAATTTGGGGGCTGACTCCAAATGGGTCCTTTACCACCAAATTAGCCTATACCTCCTTAGTAACACCAATAAGACTCTGATGAATGAGGAAGAGGGTAACTTCAGTTGGATATGGAAGTTAAAAGTCCCAAACAAAATAAAAACCTTCGTCCGGCTGCTTGCACAGTACAGGCTCCCTACTGGAGCTTTCCTGCACAGAATTGGAGTCAATTGTAACCCTGCATGCTATTTTTGCTCAACTATTCCTGAAACTAGTGACCACATTTTCTTAAAATGCCCCAATGCAACCTAATTTTGGCATGACCTGATATCCAAAGGAACTACTGAAAGCCAGCCATCGAATCCTATCTTTACAATTATCTCATGGGAAATCATCCTTCCTTTCTGCTTTTGGACATTTGGCTAGCTAGAAATCATAATCTTTTTAATAAAAAGAAAGATACCATCGATGCTAACAACACCATGCCAAATCAATTGAGTACTACACATTGGCCCAAAAAGGTGTGACTAGGAAGCCTTTTCCTACCAGAGTTAAATGGAAGCCCCAGGAGGGGGCACTATAAACTCAACACTGACGGAGCAGCTAAGGGTAACTTAGGCGTTGGGTTTATTGGTGGGGTATTTAGGACTCACAATAGGGACTGAAATCTGGGATATATGAAAAACATGCCACACACCACCAACACAACGATGGAATTAAATACTTTGCTAAGGGGCCTCCAAATTGTAGAACAAAATGGATTGGTACATCTAGAAATAGCTACAGACTCGACAGAGGTAATAAGAATGCTACTCATAGGCAATATAATTTATGATCCTATTATATGTGAATGCAGGTTGTTGATCTAAAGGAGGGACAGTGTAGTGGTGAGACATAGTTACAGGGAGCAGCATAGAGTGGCCGATGCACTGGCAAAGGAAGCAGCAAAATCAAAATTTTTGGAAAGAACTACCATGCTAGCAGTACCTCCGGTGTTTACAAATGATATATTTTGGGCAGACATCCTAGGAACTGAAGTAATTAGATATTTTTTGGCATGTAATATTAATACAGAAGAATAAAACATGTCCTTTTTAGGGGGATTATAATACCCCCATCTAAACAGTACTATGTAATGTAGTTCTTATAACTATAATTTTCCCTTTGACCAAAACAAAAAAATTATGATTTTAAAAGAATTCTAAAATATTATTAACTAACATATTTAAGTTATAAAGTAAAATTTTAAATAATTTATAAGTTCTTGAAATATGAATATTGATATCATTAAGCTAGGCGAGAAAATAAAATTAATAAAAAATAAAAAAATATTAAATTATATTTAGTTCTTAAAATATAACGTTAATGAAAGAAAAAATACCTTTTCAAGATAGAATTAAATTGTTGTCAACTCCAAAAATTCATAACATAAATAAAATCTTTTATTAGTATCGTTATTTTAGAATAGGAAAGTTTATTTTCAAGAATCCTCAAACTTTAGACTTAGAAAGTGCTTAAATCTTTATTCGATAGGAAAACGTTGCGATCTCTTTGAACAACTACCTACTGCTTCTAACTTTTTTTTTTTTAATGCCATTGTAATTTTGCATACTTGAAGGAGATGTCTGAATAATTGTATCTCAATTTAAATATTAAATGTACATATAAGTTATATGGATGAAATCGGGCATATGAGACGCCCCAGTTTCTGATAAGGTAAATCAAGCAAGAGACGTGATGATAAGGAGCCGGAATAGAGGTAAGGGTATCATCGAGACAGGTTCCGAGAGCACGACGCCTGCCTTCGAGAAGTTAAATGGGCCATGACCCCGAGATCGGTCCAAATCTCAAAAGACTTCAGAGAGCATTATCGGGCAACCGAACACAATTAACAGAGGGTCGTGATATCCCTGACCAGCGGGGTATCACAGCGTAGATCTCGGCACGTAAGGCGAAAATCCGGAGATTAGTTAAACGGAAGATTTTTTTACCTTTTATGGAATTATACCTAGAGTAGAACTCCCTACTATATAAAGGGGGGGGGGGTCTGATTGTTCATTGAACACATTGTAACACGCATACCAAGGCAATATACTATTATTTTTATGTTATTCAAAGTTCTTACACTTGTTGATCAGTGTTCCATTACTATAAGTTTGGGATCAAGGACGGATATCTCAGTGACTATGCCGTTGAGTTCAGAATAATCCCTTTCCCCTTGTTTTCGAGTAGTTTGACAATTTATTACATCTTTTATTTGTTCACTCTAGCAATATTTACCGTTTGTATTGAATTAATCCATGTATTCTTAAAACCACTAATAAATTTAATAGTTATCCGTTTTTTAGGGTAAACAGTTTGGCGCCCGTCGTGGGGCTAAGGGTATTAGTGGCAATTTGATACAAATCTCCATAACACACCCTATTTTACACTTGTTCTTTTAAGTGTTTTTAATTTCAGGTCAAAGTTTAAAATGTCGAACTCCTAATCCGCTTCTCTGAATGTGGATGCTGAGTCCGGCCACTATGGCGAGAACAACAATATGGCACTCAGTAACGAGGTGCCCACTATCGACCCCAACGAAGACCCGGCCGCGGACCCGATCGACTCTAACTCACACGTGGCCATCAATGCGAATTTGCCTACCGATCCTGAGAACAGCATCCGCGGGGGATCCCGCTCGGTAGCCCAAAATACACACCACGGTGAAGGTGATGGAATCAACCTGCGAGTAATCTTCGAAATGTTGCAGGCTTAACAAGCAGCAATAGCCCAGTTGCAGAACCAGAGCCGCGCCCCCAACAGAGTCTAGCCCGAACTATCTCTATAGAACGCTCGTAGAAACGAACCGATCGTAGAAAGGCCGAGTGAAGCCGAACTTGGGACCAACCCCGAGATCATAAAGATGCTTGAGGAACTGACAAAACGGGTAGAATCGGGTGAAAAGAAAATCGAAGTTAATGACAAAAAGGTAGAAACCTACAATTCCAAGGTCGACTAAATCCCATGAGCACCACCGATATTGAAGGGCCTGGATTCCAAGAAGTTTGTTCAAAAATCTTTTCCTCCGAGCGCAGCTCCGAAGCCAATCCCAAAGAAGTTCTGCATGCCCGAGATTCCTAAGTACAACGGAACAACTGACCCAAATGAGCATGTGACCTCCTACACGTGCGCCATCAAAGGGAACGACTTGGAGGATGATGAGATTGAGCCCGTCCTGCTGAAAAAGTTCAGGGAAACTTTGTCAAAGAGAGCTTGATATGGTATCACAACTTACCCCCTAATTCTATTGACTCGTTTGCTATGCTTGCAGACTCCTTCGTGAAAGCACACGTCGGGGCCATCAAGGTCGAGACCAGGAAGTTCGACCTTTACAAAGTGAAACAGAGAGATAAATTCGTGTCCCAATTTCAAATGGAACGAATGGACCTGCCTCCAGTCGCGGACGATTGGGCTATTCAGGCCTTCACTCAAGGACTCAATACTCGAAGCTCATTGGCTTCACAGCAATTGAAGCAAAATCTGATAGAATATCCGATGGTAACTTGGGCCGACGTTCATAATCGGTACCAATCAAAAATCAGGGTCTAAGATGATCAGTTTGGGGCCCCTTCCGGGTCCTTTTACCCCGTCAGAGCCGGTGATAAATCTAAAAGAGACATTGATCGTCAACCAAGATCGAATAGAGACTGGTATTAACCATACAATGAAGATCAAAGAGGTAATGGGTCTGGAAGGAACCCTGTGAGAAGTGAAAGGAAAAGCGACCTAAGTCAAAATAGCCAGGGTCTCATGAGCAAAAGCGATTTTGACAGATCCGTCGGGCCTAAGGAAGCACCAAGTCTATCGGAGTACAACTTCAACGCTAACGCCGCTGCCATCGTATATGCCATAGGACGCATCAAAGACACGAATTGGCCTCAACCTCTATAGTCCGACTATGCTCAAAGGGACCCCAACCTAATATGAAAATATCATGGCACTAACGGCCACAAAACTAAAGATTGCCGACAACTAAGAGAGGAAGTGGCCCGGTTATTCAACAACGGACACCTCCTAGAGTTCCTGAGCAATTGAGCCAAAAATCACTTCAAAAGTAGGGACTCCAATAAGCATACTGAGCAAGAGAAACCTCAGCACGTCATCAATATGATCATTGGTGGGGTCGACGTCCCCCAGGGACAGATGCTAAAATGCACCAAAGTGTCCATCATAAGGGAAAAACGGACTCGGGATTACATTCCAGAAGGAATTGTATCTTTTAACGACGAGGACGTTGAAGGCATCATACAACCTCACAATGATGCACTAGTAATATCTATAGTCATAAATAAATCTCAAGTTAAGTGCATGTTAATTGATCTAGGTAGCTCGACCAATATCATTAGATCGAGGGTCGTAGAACAGTTGGGTTTACAAGACCAAATTATGCCTGTGGTCCGAGTTCTAAACGGATTCAATATGGCATGTGAGACCACTAAAGGGAAGATAATAATACTAGTGAACACTGTCGGAACCGTTCAGGAAATAAAGTTCTACGTGATCGAAGGAGATATGAGATATAATGCTTTGTTCGGGAGGCCATGGATTCACAACATGAGGGCAGTGTCCTCGACACTGCACCAGGTGTTGAAATTCCCAATGCCAGAAGGGATTAAAACAATTTATGGAGAAAAACCAGCCGCAAAGGAGATGTCGCGGTCGACGAGGTGGTCCCGATATCTGCACTTTTGACACTAAAGGATCCAAACCTGGTCACCAAGGAAGAGACCAAATAGCAATCACCGACACCGGCCCCGATCGAACCAGAAAAGCAGGGGACAGGTGAGGACGACGACTACGGAGTTCCTAGGTCTTTCATAGCCCCCGACGATTCCGATGCCACCAAATCAACGGGCGAGGAACTGAAGCAAGTCATATTGATCGAACACCTGCTCGATTGTAAGATATACCTGGGCACGGGGTTAAGTCCCGAGCTCCGGAAAAAAAAATCATTAAATTACTTATAGCTAACATAGATTGTTTTGCTTGGCCCTACCTTGACATGACAGGGATCCTGCCGCAGTCACAAGCTGAGCCTGGATCCGAAGTTCTACCCGGTCAAACAGAAAATGAGGCCCTAGCCCGAAGTCATGCATGCATTCATCAAAGACGAGGTATCTAAACTCATTAAAATAGGATCCATTCATGAAGTTAAGTACCCAGATTGGTTAGCAAACATAATAGTAGTCCCTAAAATGAGGAATAAATTAAGAATGTGTGTAGACTATAAATACTTGAACAAGGCATGCCGCAAGGACTCTTTTCCTTTGCCCAACATCGATCGTATGACCGATGCGATGGCTGACCACGAAATCTTCAGCTTTCTTGATGCCTATTCCGGGTACAATCAAATTCGAATAGACCAGGGCGACAAGAAAAAACGTCTTTCATCACTAAATACAGCACCTATTGTTATAACGTAATGCCATTTGGACTAAAAACGCCGGTGCCACTTACCAACGCCTAGTAAATCGGATGTTCGAAGAGCAAATAGGAAAATCAATGGAGGTTTACATTGACGATATGTTAGTTAAGTCCCTACGAGCAGAGGACCATTTGAAACATTTGCAGGAAACCTTCAACATATTGAAGAAATATAAATGAAGCTGAACCCGAAGAAATGCGTATGGTCCGAGAAATTTCTCGGATTCAAGGTGTCTAACCAGGGAATCGAGATCAATCTCGATAAAATCAAGGCCATAGAGGATCTTATCATGGTGGACAATGTCAAGGCCGTTCAAAGGTTAACCAGGCGCATAGCCGCCTTGGGTCGATTCATTTCAAGGTCCTCCGACAAGAGCCATCGATTCTTCTCGTTATTGAAGAAGAAGAATAACTTTTGATGGACCCCAGAGTGCGCCAACAAGCCTTGGAAGGACTCAAGCGGTACCTTTCGAGCCCGCTTTTTTGTTTCATACTCCGAAGGAAGACGAGCAGTTGTACCTATACTTAGCGGTATCCGAGATAACGATAAGTGGAGTCTTAGCCCGAGAAGAGGAAGGTATGCAATTTTCAAGACTCTAGGTAAATGACAATTTTGTCTAGTGTGAAATCTTTTTTTAAAGGGTAAAAGACGAACGACATTTTGTTAAGGGCCTTTTTGCTTTTAATATAGTATAGATAGATGGGGATTATAGTTCTAAAAATTTAGAAATCTTGTCCAATTTATATAATACTTGCAACATATTTGTGCAACGCAGTACTAGGGCTAATACTATTATAAAAACATGAATTTCCAAAATAAAATGTTGATCCACCTTTTTCCTTTCAAAACAAATTTTAAATTGGAGGAAATTGTTATTTAATTATTTTTCAAATATTTAGGACTTTTAAATCAATGAAAATTTGACTTATTCAATTTTTTCTTATTACAAAAGTTATTTCAAGACATGCTTTCATTAGCTAGAAAGAATTATAGATTCATATATATGTTAATTGCATCTTGACTCTATTTGGGTCGATGTGGTAATCATTACAAATGTATTGGTTTAAGGGTGAATCAAATTCCTGAACTAGATGCGTCACATGCATAAGCTTGTAGATGAACATGGAATTTCTTCCACTTTCGTTTCCTTGCATGCTTTAAATACATTTAAAATCGGTGTATTCGACCAGTTATGTAATGTTTGAAGACTTATTAAATTATGATTATCATTATTTTATACCAATAGTGATACATTATGTTCTTGTAAGGATCATATTTAGGTCAATGGATGGCTCTTACCGTCATTTAAAAAAAAGTAATAATAAAAATTTTCGTAAATATTTATTTTTGTAGATGTTTGGTTCATTGAATTAAAATGAAATATACAAAAACTTATATGAAATTTGTGTTAAAATTCAAGCTAGATCGACCCACCAAGACTTGTGTAGGGTTAGGGAATAAGCTAGGGACTGACCAGGAACCGGTAAATTTAAAAAAAAAAATATTTGATCGTTTTAGTTATTCGCCAATGGTCAGATTTACAATTTGCCCATGGGACAATGATTCAAAAGGTTGTTTTTGCACCCTACCCCAAATAACCATACTCACCTTCTCAAATTATATTATTAACTTCTAACTTTATTAATTTTTATTTCTGTCCTAATTATGAACTATAAATACCCTCATTTTGTCTTTGTGTCACACCAATCTTATTATCTCTCTAGTTTCTCTCTCTCTAAAATTGTTATTTCAATTAAGAGAACGTAATTTCATTATTTTTGATAAACTGAACTATATAATTTGAGGGTTTAAAAGTCAAATTACAAAGTTGTAAATTATAAATTATATTAAAAGGGTGAAATGTCCAAAGATATATTTAATAAAATCAACTTCCATCATATCAATTCAAGTGTTCTTTCACACGTTCATCTATTATGTCTTTTGGAAAAGGACAATTGCCATAATAAATACTTACAATTAACACTTTCCTGCCACTATGCTCCTCCTTTCTTTTTCTTTTTCCCTTTTTCATCCATCATTTATTGCGTACGATTTTATTATCTTATTGTTGAATATTTTAGTATAATGCCATAATTCATCTCATAATTTATATTATTTTATTAAAAACATCTTATATAGTTTGGTCTTACTAGAATTAAAGAAATTTTTTGAGCAAAAATTCTATATTTTGTGCTATGAAGACTTTATGGGGAAAAAAAATCGAAAAATTCGAAAATCCGAAAAGTCCGAAAAAAATCGAGACTAAAAACAAGACTTTTATTAGTTTGGTCTGATTTTTAGATTTCATAATCCGATACAATTGATTTGATTTGGTAATTAGAAAATCCGAACCAACCCGAGTACACCCCTAGTCGTGGGTATATTTGAAGAGTTGGGTTAAGCTAAGGAACCAACTTTATAGCCTGCCACTTGTCCTTTTTTAAGTTGAGACGTGTGGGGGAAAATGTAGCTTTAAAGTATAACAATAGGGTTAGATTTATTAAAGAATAGAAACGAGTAGCTTATTTATTTTTTATAGTAGGGTTGGATTTATTAAGAAACTGAAAAAATTAGCTTACTTTTATAGTAGGGTAAATATTGCTAGCCCATGCTATATTTAAGTAAATATTGCTAGCCCATGCTATTTTCACATAAATATGACCCTTTTCTGAAAGAGTTATCTTAGACTAGGCGCACGCATCAAACGATTGGAGGAGCATAAATTCATCATAGGATCACGCCTTCATAAGCATACTTAAAAATAAAATATCACTTTATACTTTGTACATCACGTGATTTGACATGATATGATATTAATTTTGGGAATGGATTGCCTAATGGAAGATTTGCTGATATGATACGGTATCAAAAGTCAGGGAGAAAGAAAAAGGATATGCAATGAAGTGTCCCACACATATTGATTAATTAAACCATAAGACACTCTTTGATCATAGTATGCAGATAAAACTAAACCTTTGCGAAAAATGTTATGGGAGAGGGGTAGAAAAGAATGCAGGATTATTTGCACTTGTATATATGTACACAATACATAAACTCTGTGATCTGCAACTTCCTTTCATCAACGAATACAAGGAAAATCCCCAACTATAGAATCTATACAGCAATTATGGGAGTGATACAACAGCTAATCAACATGTATTGTAACAAAAAAAATTATTTTTGGACTTTTATCATATTAAACAGGTCGGTCGATACATTGCGAAAGGATCAATGGATACCAGAGCAGAAGAGTCCTTGGGTAGACTGTGTCACTTCCGCAAATTATTGCGTTGGCCTCAAGGAAAGTAGTTGTTTGCACAAAGCCATCATAGAAGCTTGCTCCAATTGCTTATTTTTTCCGACTTCTGAAGGTCCTTTAAAGATCTTACGAAACCTCCTCTTAGCCAGAGGTCAATAATCATGTAAGACACTAGCTTGTCGTGTAAAACTTTTACACATGTATGATAACCTACCGCCTAAAAAAAGCAGCAAAATGTGGTTTAGATGTAAGTTCTAGACCATTGCCAGGACTAATATTAACTTGATAATGTAAAATGACTAATGGGTCAAATCTATAAAGCTAAAAAACCAGTGAATGGTAAGATACATCCAGAGCTGCCCTGGGCAATGACATAAACTAGTACTCCACCATCTATTGAATTTAGTGGAACTCAAACCGTTACATATTGTTTCCTTCCTAGAACAGACAATAAGGAATTAAAGATTTGCACCTATTCCATGTCTTACAAAGAAGCACGAGTAGAAGCAACATAAAGCTAGACCTCTGTGAACAAACCTTTTCCGTCGTCCAAACCCTTCTGATGACAATATTACAAGTGAAAGAATCTAAAATTCAGAATCCCACAACTATATGAAGCTCATGTTTCCGAAAGACGTTCTTTCTCTACCTCTCATTATTACCTTTTCCCACTACTTCTTTAAACAACTACTCATCACATAGTGTCAGATCATTAATTCCTTTCAGAGGCTTAGCTTCAGAAATAGGTTAGCTTTCACAAAAGTCCCAGAAATTGAATGATAGAAATGCCTATATTCAGGGAGATAGAACAGTCGAGAGATGTACCTTATCTGATGAACGGATTTTTTTTTTGATCATGTAGTTGGACGCGTCACTGTAGATGACCCACGTCCCATGGGAACAATACCTTGAAGGCCCTCATCTGTTTCTTCCACTTCTAATGAGGCTGCACAAACAGTTCAATTTGTCAAAATCATAATGTAGATAACGAGATGCCAAGAGTTGCCCAGAACACATAATTACCCTTGAGTTGAGAAACTTTCTACAGAGTGGAAATAAAATAAATACCAGGAACAAATATTACTCATTGGCCACAAAGCTTTTAGGACCAAGTGAAGAAAAACAAAAATTAGGCAATGGCAAGCCATGATAGTGTCCTTCAAAAGTATAGTCATTATGCCATCTTGAAGTGAAAATGCTACAATCAAGATAAACAAAGGCAGCCAAAAGGAGGGCAGTAATGAAAGACACTTAAAGCAATTCAAACCCCATTCAGAAATCCATATATTTACCAGAAACATCTTCTCCAGCCTGAGCCCCAGCAATACCAATGCAAGAGTACAAAGATTTTTCATCTATCTTCAACTGCTCATAAGCAACATATATGTCTTCAATGGTGGCAGTTTCGTACAACAAAGTGAGGTCTTTGATGCAAGAGATGTCCTGATACCAAACAGAATAAAGATAGAAGCAGTTAAAGATCAAAGAATAAAGTAGCTAAACAATAAGACTGCAAACCTTTTGGGCTTCCATGTGATGTCTCTTTGGTCATGGATAAAACAGTATATTGAGAACAATAAACCAAGAATAAAATAATACCTTCCTAGGTACAGAAGGTGCTTGTAAATGAGATAACAATCCAAGCCAATAGGCATTTGACTTAATTTCAGCTTCATGTCGCATAAGCAGTGTTCGTCTTGCCTATACAAAAAAGAATTTTAGTGTAAATCAAATGAATTTCAGTGTACACAATATGATGTCTAACTAACATCTATATTTATGTAGCCTGGAAGAAAAGAGACAAATTAGATGAGACTCAAAAACATTAATTCACATCAATTTTACTAACTAGTCAATCACATACCAGAATTTCAAATTCCAGAATAAAACCTAGGGAAATGACTCACGTAGTGGCTGAGACATTTGCACCACCCCCCCCCCCCCC
>MCJB01050241.1:86724-99699 GCA_002018475.1 Nicotiana obtusifolia
CCCCCCCCCCCAGTTCACCGTCAGTCAATGGTTCTGAGAGGCTGACTCAATCAGTCACAGAGAACTGTAATAAGAATGCATATAGCCACAACTTGGGTCCCCTTAAGAAACAAAATGATCTTTTTGTTAACAACTATTCATGAGGAAAGAAACTGACCCGGTCCAACTCTCTCGGTACAATCCTGTTGCTATGCAGACCTCTTAAGACATTCTTGCAAGCATCAACAGCTTTGTGCACCTGTAAGCACATTGATCAGACTTGAGAAAATAAAACTGAAATCTTATATCTGCTAGCTCAAGTAGAAAAGATTGTACCTTTCCAGGGGTTGAAGTCACTGAGATGACATACCACCCAAGCTTCAAGCGGTCAAAGAGGTTAAGTTCAAATGAAACATCATATGTCAGTCCAAGAGAGTCCCTAACTGTAGTGAAAAGCCTGCACAGATCAATGTGTTATGTTGTAATATAAGCACAACAGAAACAACATTGCAACTGAGGTAGCATGTTACAGCAACCCTCAATATCTGCAAACCAGAAATGTAATAGCAGCAAAGGGTGATATGTAACGGGTACTTTCTGTGTCATCTGAATATATCCTTTTTTATTTATTTGAAGCTAGTTACCACCAATAGTGGCATTAAAAGTACATTTTACCGTCCGGACATGATAATAATCATGCCTCAATCCCAAGTAGTCGGTTATAAGAATCCTCTATATCTATTCGGTTCTATTTGGGCACGTTCCCTTCCAAAACTCAAAAATTAATCGCTTAATAAATAAGGAGTTCACTAGGTCTCACACTTATCCTACAAAGAGATACAAATTTTTAAACAAACTAAAAGACTCCTAGCCAACACCAATCCCAATGTAAGTGTACCAACACGGCTAACACATAATCCCAACTAGGTGGTATCGCAACATAGACCTTTTACTTCTACTTTGTTATGTTCTTCACTAGGTTAGTACGAATTCCGAGAGATTGTAAGACTTCTTATATAATTCAAAATCAAGAGAAGGAAAAAAAATTAGCATTTGTCAAAAATTATAATGAGGAAACAAAGTTATTTAATAATCTACCTGGAGTTTATGATCTCAGCCACTAGACCCATCGCAATGGCATAAAACAGAGGATGATTACGGAGTCGTCCTTGTAGGTGCATATCGCTTTGTTCCAAGTCATCTGGAAAGAAATTTTCTAGTCTACATTAATGTTGATGACTAACATTTTATATCATTCTATGCAGCATTATCCATTAACTTCCTCATTCCTAGGAAGCCTTTGTAGATTAAAAATGATGTATGAGAAATCATGGGTCCGAATTACGTCAATGCAAAACCTTGTATATCATGGATGCTGTATGATGCATTAACTAGTATCTATGACACATTAGTAGACTAAGATTTGCAAGAACAGCAATACTACAGCGGACTTTGAACAAATGTAGTGCAAAGAATGGCATGTAAGGATAAAAAGACAAGTAGTCAAAAGTCAAGCAACTAAATAAGTCAAGGAAAGACAGTCACTCCTCAGTTCCACAAATGGTCACTACATGCACACTGGTAGAGTAAATAAGCACTTTAGAGTGGAGGGCAACTAGGAAATCACAAATGCGGTAGAGTCGTAGACAATAATTTTTATCATGCTATTTTATTTGTTAATACCTTGAACTTCATCTCTTTTTCTTCCAAAGTTACTACAATTGTGAGACACAAGCTTTGATAGTAACATAGGCGCTTATACTTTGAAAAGTACAGTGAAGATCATAGAGCTCATTTTGTCATGCTTTGATATATTTTTGAATTTCTTTCACAATTTGCAAGCGCTTGAACGAGACGTACACACAAAATAAAATTGAGGAAATCTAGTATGCTTATGAATCCACAGAAGAGAGAAATGCAGTTAGAATGTCCAGCGCAACCATCTATCAATGATGCTTTTACGAAACATCATTTTTTTCAACTCTAGACATGCTACAAACGAGATTAAAGCAAAATATTTTTGCAACTGTAGGGACTTTTTTGGATTACATCTACAATTTTTCATCAGAATTTTTAGTGATAAGTTCAACAATTTGACACTGGTGCAAACAATGAAATCCAAGTATTTGGTGAAAACACTCACGGTCATTTGCAGAGAGATCGCCAACAGACTCAAAAAGATCTTTCCCCTCAAAAGTAAATCCCCAGCGGTTTGGTGCAGGGCCGGCAATATAAGCACATGCCCTCTCATCTGTATCCTTCAAATATACCTGGTAATAACCAAACAATTTCAGTTAAAAGGGAAAAAGAAGGAATGAACTGGAACTAAAAGCATAAGACATCTTGGGTCCAAAATAGAATTGAGATCTAAAACATAGGATTTCCACATATATCACAAGAAGCCACCTAGGATCAAGATGATCATCCAAAGAAAGGCAGAAAAAAAACATATGCCAGAGAAACAATCTTTTCTTACTTGCTGATGCTGCAAACCAAAGGGAGAGGTGCTAAACAAGATTGGGCTGTATTGCTGTGCTTTCTCAAAACCTTTTGTTGGTTTGACAGTTCCCAAATAGTCAAGAATGCATGACTCAATATCATCCTCCGAGAAGTCTCCAACGATACTCACCTAACAAAGGATAATTACAATCAAATGAAGAAGAAACACAATCATCAAACATGGAGGTACTATGTTCAAATGAGCAAAACAATAAAATGACAAATAAGCTTATCAAAATTCTTTTGTAAAGAAAAAGCTCACCTCCATGTTGTCACTTACGAATTGATCCATTACAGCTGCTCTTACACTTTCCAGAGTTAAGCTTTGCAATGAATGTGGAGTTGGCTCAACAAAGCGCTCATCTCCATTTAGCATAGCTAGCATGAGCTTATGGGCAGTTGAGCGTTCTAAACTCTTAGGGATAGAGCGGTAATATGACAAGTACAACTGTTTAGCTCGGTCAAATGCATCATCCAGCCAAACGCTATGCTGCATGTCATCCACATTTAACTTAAGTGAGAAAATTATTTAACAACAAAATAGCAAGTTAGTGTTCTCCATTGTACATATGACTAGCCCAATAATTGCAATAAAACCTTGGCAGCATTCCACATGAACCATAAATTGACCTGTCATTTTTTATCTAGGTAATCAAAAGGCATTGCTTTTGTATTCAGGAACACACAGATGATAAGCAACATTGAGAACAACTGCAGAAACTGTATTTAGTATTAATAATGATGATATGAACAACTTAATATGTTGCCTTTGTTGTGATTACCTCAAGTACCATATGAAGTAACTGGAAAGCACCACGCATTGCATTGTCTCGTAAAGTAAAACGGAACTCCATGCAGATAAATTCTTCTGTTGACTCCAGTGAGCAATTTATCAGGTGATTCACACAGAAAAGCTCTACCTGGAGACACACCGTAAAAGACCAAAAGAGTTGACAGACGTCATTCCAGACAATGTCTATGCAGATTCAGCAAAGAATTTAACTCCATGGCACCCAATAATACTTCGATTGCAGATGCAAATATGTGCAGAAATTAAACAATCTATAAAAGCTTAGAAAACTTTCATTAAAATAAAAAAGGAAGGTTGGTTAGAAGAAAGTGAAAACACACCATATGGATAGGACAAGTATCTTCAATTACACACTAAATCCAACGAACATAATATGAGAAGCCAATTAGTTCACAAATTGTCACGGACATGTTGAAGAATTGTGTATACTCTAGTCTTTGATTAAGATTGGATATTAACTAATTTAAGTTACTAGTTGAGCAAGTGTACAACTAAGACTAATGATACAACGTACCATAAGGAAAAGAAAAGTTAAGACCTGCGATACAAGATCCAGCAAGAGTTTGCCAGAACAAAGGGAAGGGGTCTAATATCATCCTGATGCAGAATCATTTTCCATTTTACAAACTTTGATCAACACAAAGGACATATAAGACACCTGCTGTTTCTCAAGCTATTCAAAAGAGCAGACAAGATGGGTGCAATTTCATCAAGAATAATGGATCCTAACCTGTTCTCTGGAAAAGTTACCAACACGACCCCCTTCACTCAGAGTTCGAACACCCACAATCACGGATCCTTTTTCACGAGAACTTTCTGCTGCCCGTCCACCTCCAACGATAAGTCTCATCACCCCACAATTGGCTTCATTTTTTGTAATCTACCAAATTACAACAGAACAATCAAAAACTAGAGCAACTAGCAAGCAAGAAAAACCAAGAAACAAGAACTCCTCTCCTATTTCTTTTCTGTTTTCATCTGGTTGCAATGTTTCTCAACCGTATCAATTCCTATTTATTTGAGTGCACCTAAAATATTAGCTTATGAACTCGATTCACAGGAACTAAAATAATCCTAAATACTGGGTAATGTTAAAATTTCAGACTATTGAAGACAGTAACAGGACAAACAGTAGAGTCCAAATATAACTTGAACAGGGTACAGGGGCATACCTTATAATTTATCGGAATACCATTTGAAAGACGTCTTTGAACGATCCCAGTTTCATTGTCATAGGATTTAGTTATATCTGAATTTGTCGCCACCGGCACAAAGGATGGGCACCTCTTCAACCTCAGTTCTTCCAGTTGTTTTGATGTGATCAACTCTGTTGGCACCTCAAGCTGAAAACATCAAAGAAAAAATAGTGAATAGTCATCCATGAGTTGCCGACAAAAGCCTCTACCTTGCCTTTACATATCGAAAAGAGTTTTAGGTCAGACAAAGAAAACAAAAATTCAAACTACTTAGAATTTGTTAAGAGAATACAATTGAAGTAAACTGCAGCAGTTAGTGCCTTGAACTATCAGCTAAGAAAGCCCATTGCTCCATAAACAAAATAAGCGACTGAAAAGCAGTTAAAAGATAAGAGGACTTAGAAAATCCACCTCTGGCTCCGGCTCGATTGATTCTTTCAGACCTGATATGATAGCAATTGTAATCTCCTCCGGAGATATTCTGAATTCAGCTTCTCCTCCGCCTTCAACATGCACCTTTGACGGAACACATGCAACAATTGCTGCAGGAAGGGGTGCTGATGGTTTTCCAAAATCAGAAATATATTCTAAAACTTCAGCACCAGTGGCATTTACCTGAAATGCAGTTAGGTAATAGAAAATATTGTTAAGAACTTCAAGCACCAAGAAGCAACAGCTTTGAACACTCAAGACATGTCAAAATATGGTTGGCACCATGGCCTGAGCAGCATACTGATCAGCGATTAAGAGAAGATCATGTATGGTACCAAAGGAGAAAATATATGCAGGTTCAGCAGTGATAATTAACGCTTATTCATCATACAAACCTCAAATAACTGTGACTGAATGCACCATTTTGGACTTAAGGAGAAAATATATGCAGGTTCAGCAAGTGATAATTAACGCTTATTCATCATACAAACCTCAAATTACTGTGACTGAATGCGCCATTTTGGACTTATATGGAATCTCCAACATAATCTAAAACGGACAATGTGGAGAAATAAATTCTAATGCAAGTATTGTTGAGCATTTCTTTTACTCCGTACCGGTGTGAGGCTAGTCTAATAGGGTTTTGTCTCCAACTGCTAGTGGTTAATGTTGTGTTCACACTATTCTCCGTTTCATTGTGCTGGGCCTTATTTACTGGTTATTGTTATTGCTTTTCATCTATTTCCTGGTTCTGGTGTCATTATTTCTTGGTTTTCACTTGATGGTACTGATATAGTGTTTCTTTTCGTCGTCTTGAGCCGGGGGTCTTTTGGGAAGCAGCCTCTCTACCCCTCGGGTAGGGTAACGTCTGCGTACACACTACCCTCCCCAGATCCCACTTGTGGGATTTTACTGAGTTGTTGTTGTTGTTGCAAGTATAGAAGCACCAATTAAGAGATTACCTCCTCCAAAGTGATGGTTCCGGCAACAGCAAGCAAGCTTTCATGCCCTTGTCTTTGATCCATAACAGTATGGCCAAGTGCATCGCTCTCCATAACAAAATCCAGATTATCCACTGATGAAACATTGTCGATCATAGCAGCTAACTGTTCACTATCTTTTAGCAAGGCATCCGTATAACGAGCTAACTCGCCCTTTGTGACACCGAATTCTTTCAGCCTTCGGACCTTTACCACATATAGGAAAACATCATCAAGGTTGTGAGAAAAACGATAAGCAATAAGACAAGAAGAGCAGGAAACGATCAGCATAAAGAAAAATGAATTTCCCATCAGAATGAATGAAAAGAAAGGAGGCATCAAGGAATTGCAAGAGCAGCCTTGATCCAATTAGCGAAGAAAAAAACAGAAAAAGTTGTAAGGACAGATAAAACAAGCATCAGCAACATCATAATCAAGAAGGGTACTATGGCAACAACGAGGATAACAAAGAAGTTATCAAGAGAAAGATAAAGCAACTGCTGTACTGAAGAAAATAGCAGAACAAACCTCCTGCACAGCAACTTTGACTGCATTCTGCCAATTTTTAGGTTCCGCAGTCACTGTGAGAGTGGTCACAGTACACCCTTCCCTTCCAGAGTCACTATGATCCAGTTCAACTGAGGTGAATGGAGGATTTGAACTCTGAAAAGTTATTCAAATTAGAAAACAGTAAAATTGCAGAAATTGAATTTCAAATGTTACATTGTAAAACATAACACCAACCCACCTCCCAAAAAAGTAAAAAAATAACTAGCACAGTTCTATCAGTTTGTATATAGGAACTCTTCCTTGTATGCATTATTCCAACCTCTTGCATACTGGACATACAATATTCTCGGGAATAAAAATACCTTTTATTCAACAAAATAGTACCATTCAGGAAATCAAAAATCAAAAAAGGAATAACTAGTACCGGGAAAAGATATGCCTTTTTTCCTATTTGGCTGTTTAGGTTTCTTTTAAGGACATATTGTCCTTAGCCATATAAACCTCTTTTTTCCTCTTTAATTTAACAAAATCTTTTAACTATGCATAAATAAATAAAAACTTGTACCAAAAAATAAATCTGCTTGACTATGGACCATAGGCAAACTTTAAAAAAGTACATAAACAAGGATGAGGCAATGGTTGCATTATCAGTCTCCTTTCTTCATCTTTAATCAGCCATTCTTTCCATGTAGGGAACCCATTTTTAAAAACCATAGCACCAGTCTCTTAGCTAATTCAGCACAATAAAACTTCTAAAGTCAGTTTTCAACCAATTCCGCTCCAAAGCATCAGCTCAATGTGTTAGGATCTTCTACTTCTAGATGAGGAAAGTGAAAGGAAAAAGTAGATCCCCCTTGTTTCCCAAAGTAAATACATATGAATAAACTATTTTTTCCATGTTGAATAAAGGATGAAGAATTTAAAGAATCAGATTATATATCAGCACATTACATTATAAAGAATATTTACATTGCAATTCTTTTCGATTAAGCTGTGAATTCTCTGTTCTTCTCGTTTTTCTTTAATTTTTTTCCTTTCTGCATAAGTACTTGAATTTTACGTCCTTTCAGACTGATTAAATCATAAAAACAAGTATATAGGCTGATAAAACAGTTGAGGCGTGCTAAAAGCATATTTTTAACATCATATGGTAGAATATAATGGAGTTGTAATAGGAAAAAGAGAAAAGGACAAAAAGAAGGAGACCCAAGTTACAGAAATGCACCTTATACCGAGTGTTTATACGGAAATGTAAAGCAGAAAGAAATATCCTCTTCATTAGCACATTCCTCAAACCACCATATGTTCGGACCTTGTTCACGGGAATCTAGGGAAAGAATAACAATAAGAGAAAAAGCAAATCAGATAACGCAGATACTAGAAGGAAATTCATTTAGGAAATTCAAGAAAAGACATGCTAGGAAGAATGAACATGATATAAACCACAGGCACCACCCATAAATGAAATGCATGTTGCATAATTTGATAAAAGCAGGTTGAGATGGATAGAAGCATATCAGTTTCACATTATCATATCAGAGTGCTATCTCATCCTTTCTATGTGGAGAACGGACATTACTGGGATGGCTGGTGTATGCACCCCTAAGGGTGAGAAGGTAACATTCTATGATCTTATAGACAAATAACAGCAAAAATCAAACTCAGAAACCAAAAAGTTCTATAAGAAAAAAGGAACCCCCTGTCAGAAGAAACTTATTGCTACAGCCGGCACCACCCCCAACCCAACCCCCCCCCGGCCAAAAAAAAAAAAAAACTTAAAGATAAACAGGACAGGTTATTAGACCGTCTGATGGTTGCATAAAAATCAGAACAAAAAACACCTGCAGAGCTTTAGAGGTTGAAGTTACACCAGGGAAAGAAGAAACAATAATTTTCACACATAAGACAATCATTCAGATTTTCCTAAAGCAACAGTTCGTTATATTTGCTGAATAAACTAAATTCTAAATCTTTTTAGGAAAAGAAAAGACTCCACCATTAAGAGAAAGAACTTCCAGAAACACCCTAAAAAAAGTCAAAATTTGAACGCAAAACCAAATTCCATCTTGACCTAGTAGGTTCCTTAAGGTTGAATACTGAAAATAACAGAACAAGAAATTCTCTAAGCTGTTCGACTTCAATTGGCTAACATGTTTAAGCAACTAAGATACACCATCTTTTCTAAAACATGAAGAAAGAGAAGGACAAGAATGCAAGAAATCTTGGAAAAGGGGAACCAAGAACTTTCAAATTGACATTTGAAATCTCAAAGCAACAGAGTGGAAATAGCACTTTTGACTGCGTTTCTTCCTTAGCTAACATGTTACCTGAGGTGTACAATTATCTAATCACGGCTTGACAGAAATAACTTTCTTTCATTTACCATTAAATATATGGCAGTGTCTAGTGTGATCAATTAGGAAGCTATAAATGTTTCCAGGAGGATATTGTAGCCTCTAGTAAGTAATAATTATAAGGAAAAGGAATATAACAATAACAATGACAAAATCCATATTGGAATTTATGTGCCACGAGTTCAACGCAGTATTAGGTCCAGTCATACCTTGCAAAACATATTCATTGAGAAATTCTGTAGTAATTCATGCTGAAATATCTGTGGTGTTTTAGTATCGCTGTTGTGTCCAGGAAGAGACCAATTGTGCTGAACAGGAGGCCGGACTGCATGCCTCTCCTTTCGTAACGCTTTTGACTGATCCAAGGAAACAGATGACCTATCATGCGTGGAATTGCTTGAGAGTCCAACTGTCAGCTTGGGAACTAGAAAACTAGCCATTGCACCAAAGGCATTCGGACTAGGTGCTGAATTAGACTCATTATCCATCTCGGTTTTCCCAAAAACATCCTGCAGCAAGACTCCTTTGTAAGTACTAGAAACAATTGCAGCAGCAACAACAACAACAACAACATACCCAGTATTATCCCACATTGTGGGGTTTGGGGAGGGTAGTGTGAACGCAGACCTTACCCCTACCTTGTGAGGATAGAGAGATTGTCTCCAATAGACCCTCGGCTCAGGAAACCACATAAAATATAGACAAGAAGGGACAGTACCAAAAAGACATATAAAAGCAGAATAAAAATAACAAGACAGTAAGGTGATCAACAATGAATGAAAACAACGGTTAGTCATAAAAACGTACTACCAACAGAAAGCGAGACTGCGTGCCAATATTACTGTTATGAACACTCTAGACTACCTACTCTACTACCCTAATCCTTGACCTCCATACGTTCCTATCAAGGGTCATGTCCTCAATCAGCTGAAGCTACGCCATATCTTGCCTAATCACCTCTCCCCACCTCTTCTTTGGCCTACCTTTACCTCTCCGTAGGCCCTCCAATGTCAACCTCTCACACCTCCTCACCGGGACGTCTGTGCTCCTCCTCCTCACATGAGTAATCCGCGCTTCCCGCATCTTGTACTCAATAGGGGCCACACTTACCTTGTCACGAATAACCTCATTTCTGATCCTATCTAACGTGGTGTGTCCACACATCCATCTCAACATCCTCATCTCTGCTACCTTCATCTTTTGGACATGAGTGATCTTGATTGGCCAACACTCAGCCCCATACAACATCGTTGGTCTGACCACCACTCTGTAAAACTTACCCTTAAGTTTCGACGGCACCTTCTTGTCACACAAAACTCCGGAAGCGAGTCTCCCTTTTATCCATCCCACCCCAAATACGATGGGTGACATCTTCGTCAATCTCCTAACAAGGCGATGGCTTATATAGTCGAACGCCCCGGCATAAACCCAAACTGGTTCTCGGAAATAGATACTCCTCCTCATCCTTAGCTCTATCACTCTCTCCCAGACTTTCATAGTATAGCTAAGCAGCTTGATACCTCGATAGTTATTGCAATTTTGGATATCACCCTCGTTCTTGTATACAGGAACCATCGTGCTCCACCTCCACTCTTCGGGCATCTTATTGGTTCTAAAAATGACATTAAATAACTCAGTGAGCTACTCCAAGCCTGTCTTGCCCGCGCTCTTCCAAAACTCCACCGGGATTTCATCCGGCCTGGTCACTTTGCCCCTTCTCATCTTACGCATAGCCCCCTCAACTTCATCAACTAATCCGCCTACAATACCCAAAGTCACAACGACTCTCGGAGAGTTCCAAATCACCCAGTACAATGCTCCTGTCTCCCTCATCGTTCAAGAGACTATGGAAGTAGGTCTGCCATCTCCGACCGACAAGTCCCACATCAACAAAACTCTACCTTCTTCGTCCTTGATGCCCTTCACTTGGTCCAAGTCACGCGCCTTACTTTTTCGCGCCTTGGCTAACTTGAACAACTCTTATCCCCACCTCGGCCCTCGAGTTCCTCATGCAAACAACTAAAAGCCGCAGTCTTGGCCGCCGTAACTGCTAGCTTTGCCTCTTTCTTAGCCAACTTATAATATTCCCCGTTCGCCCTCTTATCCTCCTCGTCTACACTTTCCACTAGCTTCAGATACGCTGCTTTCTTGGATTCTATTTTTCCTTGCTCCTCTCCATTCCACCACTACTCTCCCTTGTGACCACCATAATAACCCTTTGAGACCCCTAATACCTCTCTCGCGGCTTCCCTAATGCATTACGCAGTCATAGTCCACATAGCGCTTACGTCACCACTACTCCAACCCCCATAGTCACCAGTTTGACCCCAGCTCCTGCGCTTTACCTTCCGTCAAGGCACTCTACTTTATCCTATGTTGGCTATACATCGCCCTCTTCCTCCTCTTCCTCGTGATCTCAAGGTCCATGACCAGGAACCTATGAAGGGTCGAGAGGTTCTCACTCAGGATGACTCGCGCCTTATCTCCTAACCACCTAGTCTCCTGTACACAAGCTATATTAATCTTCCTTTTCTCGAGAATCTTCGTTAACTCTGCAGATTTTTTAGTCAAAGTTTCTACGTTCCAAGACCCCACTCTCGACCTAGTAGCTCCCTTAGCCCTCTTACCCCCGCACCCCCTCCCCCATGCTGACACCCCCGAGGACAAGACCTTATCCTACCATCGTTCACCAAAGCCTGAACGAAGCCACTATAATCTAGGAGTGACTACGCAGCACTATCCTGAAAACAAGCGACAAAGATAAAATGAATTACCGAAATATAATCTACCACTAAAGGTCGCAAAACTGATGAAGAAGTAAAATAAAGAAACTAACGGGAACTATAATCTACAACTAAGGTCAGAAAAACAGGTGAATAAATAAAACAAAGGAACTATAATCTACAACTAAAGGATAGAAAAAACAGGTGAAGAAAAAAAACAAAGGAACTAAAGGAACTATAATTTACAACTAAAGGATAGAAAAATAGGTGAAGAAATACAATACAAGAGCTAAAGGGGGCTATAATCTACAACTAAAGATCGCAAAGAAAATATGCAAAACTAGAACAGAACTACTAGGGGATATTTGAAATAAAGATTCAAAATAAAGATGTAAACAGGTAGATAACAATATAGAGAAGTAGGCAAAGCTATCACTAATGCAATTAAATGACACTTATTAACATTTCCCTGTGCTAAAGGAACATACTTCAATATGGTAAATGGTCTGTGAAATGTTATCTATATCTCCCACAATGTATAAGGTGGCATTTGCTGGAAAGTACCAACGTTCATGAAATTTTCTGATTTTATCAGCATCCCATTTCTTGATCTGTTCTTCGAGCCCAATTGGGAATCTTTTGCTCAGCTTGTTTTCAGAGTGCAAGTGTTGTAACAACTGAGATCAACAAAGCATGGAAGGATATTAGGTTTTTATTAGTAAGAGAAGTTCAAACTAATGAACTACATACAAGCAAACAAAAAAAGATGATTATGATCATCTTGCTAATTACCTGGCAATCAACACGGTATTCTATAGTATTCATCATTTGTAGCTCTGACAGTATTGCACGTCTTTCTTTCTCAACTCGCGAAGCAAGAAACTTGGGATGGAAAGCGATCTATATTGTTAAAGAAAAAGGTTAAAACGATCAGCCATAAGCTTTTTTACTAAGCAAACTCAAATTGGAAGCACACGTGAGGGATGGGATTTTATCATATGGGCAGTTCGACTGACACAAGATGCTAGGAGAAGCTGAAGATTGCTGCAATCAAAGAAGCACATGAAAAATATTACTAGTAATACCTCATTCAGAGCATCTAGGACCACTGGAAGACAATCGCCTTCTGAGCCCTGGAGGGAGAAATTTTGATCAATCAAACTCATGTGGTGCAAACTAACTAAAGCAACAAATATAATATGTGAATAACATAGACAGTAATTGAGATCACACTGTGAATTGTTAGAGGTGAAAAAGCAGTAAATGGAACAAGTTAGTCTCCATACACTTTGCAAGTTTACTGAAAACAGCATTGACCAGGTCACTTTAGTTGGTATTATTACAATATGCATTTGATTTAATCCCTCATCACAAGAATGCATTTGATTCCACTTCTTTCTATTCCCTCTGTGCTTTGTTTCCTACTAATATCTTCTATTCTCATCTTCATTTTTTTTTCTTTTAAGCTTTCCATTTTGCGCCGCTTGGGGG